>APFE031707740.1:58988-145128 GCA_000404065.3 Pinus taeda | reverse complement strand
ACACGCATCTAGAAGCAACAAGAAGTCACTAACATACCCTAAAAGTAAATTAAAAAACAAATTAAAAAAAATTAAAAATTAAAAAGAAAAACAAGTTAATGAGGAAACGTGGGTTGTACGGCCCTAAAACGCGTTTCCGGCCGAACTGGCCACGTTTCCGTTTCGGGAAACGTGGCAGTACGGCCAGAAACGTGTTTCACAGCTGTACCAAACGCGTTTCCGCGTTTCGTACCCGTTTCCGTACGGAAACGGACCTCTATACCACGTTTCCTGCAACATAGAGTAAAATGCACCAAAACTTGAAAATTTCGATTTTAGGGCTTTTAGAGTGTTTGAATCAGAGATTTTCAGAACTGATATGCTTGTTACAACAGTGAGTTAACCACAGATCAACAAACTAATCAAGCCAAAAATAGATGCCCAATATTTCTAAAGATAGAAAAATTTCACCAAACTTCAAAAAAATATTTTTTTGAGTTATTTAGAGGATTTGATTCAAAAATTTCAGAACTGATATGTTATTACAACAGTGATAGATCAACAACCGAGCAATGCTTAAGACAAGCACTAATATTTCAAAAAATAGTAAATTTTTTTGGAAATTGCAAATTTCAGTTTTTGGTCCTTAGTAAGTATTTGGTTCAGAAATTTCAAAATTGTAGAAAATTCCAGTTATGCAGAAAAATCCAGCGAGCTTAAATGTTAGATCTAGGCCGAACCTCAAATACCCAAGAGGCCAAATTTTTCGAAAATAAAGATTTTGCAAATTTAAATGATTTTGACCATTTAGTTTGTGATTTTAAGGCCTAACTATTAGTAATTTTCTTGCTGTAATAAAACTACAGAAAACAAGGGTTTAGAGGTCAAACCCTAGGCCCAAGGTCTTGAAGGTCTCACGGTTGAAAATCGATAAAACTTTGGGATCACTTTTTTGCTTGAAAAATAAGAATTTTGAGACCTTAAGCTTGCAAAACTGCCAAGTATTTAGCTTTAAAACTTTACATTAGGGTTTCAGGTCAATTTATGGCAAAAGAGGCCAAGAAAATGAAGAACAAGGCCTAGGGAGACAAATTTGTGGGGATAAAAGGACTAGGATGATAGATCAGGGGCTGAAATGGCAAGAGGATGCCAAAAACTAAAAACCCGTTTCTTGAAAATGTTTTTTTTTTTTTTTTTGTTGGCCGGTTTTGAATTTTGCAGTCAAAACTTCAATAAATGTCCTTCAAAATTGTTTAGAGACTAGATCTTACCCTCAAGGGCCTAGATCTAGCTCTTCTCTTACTTTATTCCTTGATCCAACCTGCAAAAATGAAAATAAAAACACCCAAAACCCAAATATATACAAAATATTAAAAATGCTCAAAATCCAAGTTCGGAAAAATAATTTTTTTTTTCCAAAATAGAAAATTCATAATTTCAAGGAGAAATTACATGTTGTAGATGCCCGAAGGCATATGCGGTACTGTGGCACTCGTCCACTGACTAGAAAACAATTGCAATAAAAGACCTCGGAGGGTGTACAATATTGGTGCGGAGACCATCAAAATAAATAAAGAGTTCATATAGCATCGACTATATACAGAAGGCGACCTATAGTATAGCAAGTTTACTGATTATATACAATAACATAGTCAAAAAGTTATGCTAAAAAATGACTCTGTAATTGAGGCTACCGCCTCACTGAAGTGCCCCCTCAATGTAGGGCCTGTGATAATACTGATATGTCCCTGCTGGGGAGAATTCCGCGATCATCCACTCGCCTAGAGGACGATGCGTCGCTTCCTTCGATAGCCGGTCAGCAGTTCCATTCCTCTCCCTGTAGATGTGGGAAACAGATATCTGATCAAAAAATGTTTTGAAAAAAACAATTTCTTCCAAGATATTCTTTAAAGAGTATGCAGAACAAACAGCATCATTGTTAAACCAATCAATGACATTCTTAGAGTCGCCAAAGATTTGCAAGTTTCGGCAGTTTTTGGTAATGGCAAAATATAAAAGATGTCAAAGAGATATCAGCTCAACATGGTTGTTTGTACCCAGGCCAAGACCCATGCTAATCTGAAAATAATGGGAATCTGATAGGTGGAACAGAATGCCGCCTCCACAGCCCTGCTGTTGGGCGGCTTCGTCAAAAAAGGCCCATGGCAGATCCTTGTTTATATACTCCTGACGAATGATCCTAGGCTTGATCTGACTGATTTCAATCGGCAGTTCCGCATAGGCCGCACAGATGATAGGGTGGAGCAGGTGCCAGTTTACATGTCTATCTTCAAAGATGATAGAATTCCTCTTGATCCATATGTGCCATGAGATAAGGAGTGGGAGGTTTCGGGGTTTTTCCGTCACCGAGGAGCTCCACCAGAGTTCCCATGCTGCGTTGATATCCGCCCCTTGCCAGTTCATATTCAAGTTTAACGTTTGTCTGACGTGAGACCAGATATATATGGTGGTTGGGCAAGAGAGGAAAAGATGCTGGGTCGTTTCCTCATCCTGTAGGCATAGTACACAACGAGATGGTCCTGAGAAAGCTCTTTTTTTGAGGTATGAAGCAGTAGGGATCTTGTTTGCCAAAATGTTTCACATCAATAATCGAGTGCGTGGGGGAGCCTTTAATTTCCATAGAGACACCCACCAGTCTTTGATGACCACCGATTTTCTATCTTCAATTATTTTATCATAACCCAGTTTTGGAGAATATTGACCAGTTTTAGAAAGAGCCCATATAAGTTCGTCTTCGGCCATCCTTAATCTGACATGAGATTCAGTAAGGGCCTGTATGTAGCTCTGCCAAGCCCCACTCCATTCAATTGGGATATTCCAGTGCTGTTCACTCAACCAGGCCTGTGTAAAAAGGTTGGAATTCTGTTGGTCTCCAATCTGTGCAAGAAACTTAATGCCTCTGTTGTTAAGGTGATGAACCAACCCCTCAGGTAACATATGTGAGTTTCCACAGCCCGGCCATGGGTCAATTCCAATGCGTACAGATGTGCCATTCCCAATTTGCCAAAGCAAACCTTCTTTTATAATGGACATGGAATTAAGAATGGCTCTCCATATCCCCGATATACATTTTCTGTTCCAGCTCAGTCTTCTGATCCAGTCAATGATGGACAGAGGCCAGATATATTTGTGATGAATAACCTCCGCCCAGAGACTGTTTTGCTTCAGAAGGAGCCATCCTTGTTTGGCAGCCAGGGCTTGAGCAAAAGCAGGGAGTAATTTGAGACCCCATCCTCCCCATTTCTTAGGAGTAGCAATTTTGGACCATTTCACCCAGGCAAAAGTCTTGCCCTCCTTCTTCCCATTCCACAGGAACTTACAACAAATTTGTTGGATTCTGTGGAGTATACCCCTAGGAATCCAGGCGAGCGACATCCAGTACACCGGGGTGGCTTCAAGAACTGATTTAATGAGGATAAGTCTGCCCGCTGGGGAGAGGAGACTATGACACCAGCAGCTGATTCTTTTTTCCACTTTTGTGATGAGCCAGGTCTAGTTTGCAATCTTGTATCCATCAGGTTTGAGCCTGAATCCCAAGTATTTGATACCCTCCAACAGATCAATTTCTTGGAAGACAAATTTTTGATTGGCAAGGAGAGATTCCTGTGGAGTGCAATCAGATAGGGAGATGGTAGATTTTTCTCTGTTTATTTCCATCCCTGTAGCTCTACAAAAAAGACTCAGAATATCATTCAGGTAGGTGGTATCCCGGACACTCCCATTAAAGAATATCAGGATGTCATCTACGAAAAGTAAATGTGTAAGATAAAATTGCTCCATGATCTTTAGCCCACTGAAGTCCCCGCTCCTTTTTGCAGTTGCTATAAGTCTGCTCAGTCCTTCCATGACTAGCAAGAAAAGGAGAGGTGAAAGAGGGAAGCCTTGTCTGATTCCTTTGTCTATATTGAAAGATGAGGTGGCTGATCCGTTAACGAGGATGGCGAAAGAGACAGATGAGATACATCCCATGATCCATGATATAATGATGGGAGGGAAACCCAAATGCACGAGGATCATTTTCAGGTAGAGCCAATTCACTTTGTCAAAGGCCTTCAATAGGTCGATTTTGAGAGAGATGCCTTTGAGGTTTTTGAATTTTATGGAATGAAGGGCTTCCTGGGCTGTTCCAATGGCATCCTGGATGTGACGGTGATCAAGGAAGGCGAATTGCTCCTGGGAGATGTGATTAGAAAGAATGGGCTTAATGTGATTAGCAATAATTTTAGAAATGATTTTGTATAGGCAGTTGCAAAGGGAAATGGGCCTGAAGTCATTGAACGAGGATGGGGAACCAGACTTAGGTATCAAGGCTATATAGGTGAAGTTCATGGGAGGATGAATATGACCATTGATTTTGCTCTCTTCAATAATTGCCAACAGATCCTTTCCCAGCAGCTCTAGGAAAGCCAGGTAAAACTCCACTGGCCAGTCGTCTGGACTCGGATTCTTGTCTTTTTTGAACCACTTTAATGTTGCTTCCAGTTCCTCCATAGTGACTGGTTGTATCATGTCCTCAACTGCATTAGGTTCCACAAACCTTGGGAAGTGTCCAGCCAGGTTAATGATATCCGGAAGATTAATAACAGTCGGAGCAGTAAATTGTCTTTTAAAATATGATGTGCCCAATGCGGCTAAATGCTGGTGTGATGAGGCCCATCCATCAGGTTCACTAGGCATTTGCCAGATGGTATTCGAAGCCTTTCTTCCATTTGCAAAATTGTGGAAGAACTTTGTATTGCCATCTCCCGCTTGCAGCCAGGTGGCTCTGCTTTTCAACCGCCACTGTTCTTCTTTGTCAAGTAGCAGTTTGGATTTTTCCTTCTCCAGGTTATTCAACAGTACTTTTGATTCCTCAGTTATGAATCCAAGCCCCCGCTCATCCGTTAGCTGTGCAATCTGTAGCTCAATATCAATGAGATGCTGTTCATCTCTCAATTTCTTCCTCTTTGACCACTCCACAGTCCTGCTCTTGAGATTTTTGAGTCTTTCACAGAAATCCGCGGCCATCCTCTGATCCCTCAGCGGGGGTTGCGATCTCCAGAAATCATTCACTAGGTTAATGAAGTCCGGCTCTAGCAGGTAGCCAGAGAAGAATTTGAAAGGAGGCCGGGGTTTCTTGGTAGGTCCACCGATTCGATGGAAAATGGGGAGATGGTCGGATAAACCTCCAGTGCCAACCCATTGTCTGTACAGGGGGAGGTTTTGGAGGAGGTCTTCATGGATCAGGAATCTGTCCAGTCTTCGACCCAAAGCAGCTGTTCCTATTCGCCTGTTATGCCAAGTAGGGACTTCCTTGTTCATGGGAACATCAACCAACTTGTATGTGTCCAGAAGCATACCCATCTGCTCTGAGATAGGATCCAATTGTGCCTGATGTCCCCAGGATTCCTCCATACCCAACGAAAAATTTAAGTCTCCACCAATGATAGTGTAAGTAGTGACAAGATTATTCTCCAATAAATTGAGCCAAAAAGTCATTCTGTTCTGATTTGGGGCGTAGATGTTGATAATTTTTAGTGGGAAACCGAGTTCCCCAACAAAAATGTCCATGCCAATGAAACCCCAGCCTCCCCAGGATGATAATAATTTGACAATCCTGGGGTTAATACCAATAGCAAGACCACCAGATTTGCCATCAGCATCCAAACCATGAAAAATCCAACCCGGAAGGATGGATTGAAGGGTTTTTGTGGAGATGTCCGAATTACAGAGAGTCTCCTGTAGGAAGAGGATGTCACATCTGGATTCTTTTGCCAGTCGCTTGAGAGCCAAGCGCTTTTTGGGGTTGGCTAATCCCCTACAGTTGTAGGAGAGCCAAATCATGGGGAACCAGTGGCAGAGGGCTTAATTGCTCTAAGTGCCCTTTCTATGGTGCATTGTCGACCTCGCGCGACATCAGCCACAACCGACTTAATGGTCGATTTGATATGGGATGGACGACCTCTAGAAGGTTTATATTTAGTGGAACGCCCAGGGGAGTGTCCCAATCCCAGAAATTTAGGACAGTCACGGGGACGCAAGTTATATGGGTGAGATCCCGATCCGGAGTTGGAGATAGAGCGAGTATGAGGGGTGGGTTGTTCTCTGATAGAGGTGGGCGTAGTGGAGAAAGCAGGAGGGGGCGTTGCAATGGAACATGGAATGGAAGGGATAGGGTCCAGAGCAGAGGAGGGAAGATGCAAAGATGAGTGCAAAACAGAGAACATAACATCTGAAATAATTGCAGAAGTTATGGGTGATAACACATTACTTGGTGGAGAGGTAGCTTCCACAGTGGTCATGGAACTGGTACGAGGCGGAGAGGACGCTGCTTTCTGCCTATTATTTGCCTTGATAGACGCATCATTCCCCGCCTTCGATGGAGTCTCGCCTTGGTTCTTGGCGCCCTCTCCCTGCTGCTTGTCACCTTTTGTCTGCTCTACTGAAGGTTGTTTTGTCCCCTTTGAATGTTCCGAAGTCACCCCTGAGAGTAAAGGACAATCCTTGTACAAATGTCCCACTTTGTGGCATCGCCTACACCGGTAAGGGACACCTTCGTAATCCAGTAGCTGTTTGCGTGAGAAGTGCCGATGGTGCAATGTTATTTTCTCTTCCAACCCAGCCCTGGTATCAAGGTGCACCAATATCCTTGCCATTGTCATAATTCCTGTTCTTTCGAAAGACTGATCGTGCTCAAGATAGGTTCCCAGCGCATCTCCAATACGTTTGAATACCCGCGAGGTCCAAAATTGCATGGGTAACCTCGACAATCTGACCCAAATAGGCCCAGCTCCAAGCTGTTCTCGTTCCGGATCAAAAAGAGGATCCCAATGCTTTAGTAGGACTGGTGCGAGCTCAATATGCCAGAGTTGTGAGAATATCCATTTTGTGTATTTCGCTCTATGAAAATGTAAAGCGAACCAACCCCTGGCTAGTACTCTTATAGCTGACAGTTCCTTCAGGAGGGTACCCCAAATCTCTTCAGTCCATTGTCGCAGTCTTTCCATCGAGTAGGTTCGTCCTCGCACACGTCCTACCAGAACTTTCCTCGCTGTATCCAGTGCATCGGCCATTTGGACGTCTTCTCCGAAAGTCAAGTTAATGTCTGAGTCTATGGCCCTAGAGGTGGAGAGCTAAAGCAGCCCGAGCGTTTAGGGGAGAGGGGTTTTAAACTGCAGGAGGCAGGATGAAAGAAAGATTGAACAGGGTGCTGAGGCTCAGATGGGCCTGCTGGAGCCAAAGAAATGGAGGAGTTATGGGAGGGCTGGTAGGCCCGCGAAGGGGGAGTAGGGAGATGATGCGACAGTATAGGGAGGGGAGAATCGAATGAGGGGGAAGACTGCATGCAAGAGCTCAGAAGATGCAGCTTGACCGGCGAGAGAGGGGGACACTCCAAGACTGGCAGGTCCTCAATGTTAACAGCCGGATGCTGTTTTTTTTCGGAGTGCGGCGGGTGTGGCGTCAAATGAGTGGCAGCTGTCGAGTTTAACGGTCTCTTCCCCCAGGGGTCCATTGCCGGGTTTCTTTGATGTGCCCAAATTTCTTGTTCAGGCATGGGGTCCTCCTCGTAGTCCACGAGGTCCTCCTTTACCATGGTAGCCGACAAATAACTCTGATCTGTCCACCATATGACCAGGAGGGTCAGGGTGCAGTGAAGGGTGGAAAACGAAGGCAAAAGAAAACACCGGCAGGTCAGAGCTGTAAACCCTGAAACAGTTTACGATCCTAATAAAAAAGTCAGAGCATAAAATAATACACCCGCATTGGGCCTGCGACTGTCATCATCCTTTGGGAATCGACATTCCACCATGACCGACCCGAAAACCCACGGTTCAGCAGGCGGAAACCCTAGGGTTTCGCCATTGAAACCCCAAGCCCTCGCGTTTGGTCGAGAATCGTCTCAGTCCGCCTGCGCCACTTCTCTCCTCTCGAAAAAATAATTTACAAGTTAGATATACAAAATTATTCACAAGATCTACAAATATACAAGGGTTTTAAAAATTTTAAAACTTTGAAAAAGAATATTTTTATGGAGTTTTTTCCTTTGAAGAATGACTAAAAATACTTTAGAAGCCCCAATGTATACTATAGCCTTAGCGAAGATTTAATCCACCATATAAATATTTGGAATCCAAGCAATAGTGATTCTTGACCAAGTTTGTGAACTTGGAGGCCAAGGACTGAAGTACTTGCAAGCACTGAATTTATCTCAAAATAATTTGTTAGATCACATGGGGAATCAAACCACCTAAGATTAGCCCAAACTATCAATAATATGGTTCTATCTCCATCTAATGAAAAAAAAAATCTTACCAATATTCAACACAACATAGAGATGCCCGTAGTTAGCACATACCACAAATCAATAAGTAAGAACACCTTGAATTGCACACTGTAGTCTTTATTATGATTGAAAAAATAGTTCCTAGTGTGACAATGGTTACAAAGTTGCTTCAGCAGAAATTTTCTAGCCAGAGATCAAGATGACTATAGACTCAAATGACTCTCCAATTTATAGATAAATACTCCAAATGGAAAAATAACGGCTAGTTTTTTTGATCCTTCTCAAAATAATCTTGGTCGTTGATAAACACTTCAAGATCTTTTATTGTTGGCCCTTGATTTTTGATTTTTGAGGAATTTTCGAATTTATCATTTAATTCCATTTTAATTAGCTCAAAATTAATTATTTTGAGCTAATTTCCTCAAAAAATTGACTTTGTCTTAACCCCCAAGGTCTAAGGGTCCAATTTTTCTTGAAATATACAATATTTCCTTGGTGGAGGATGTTTAAAAATTGATTCTTTCAAGACCCACGAATTTTTCCATTTGGAGAATTTATTTTCCTAAAAGAATTTAATTTGACTAATTAAACAATTTTTTGACTTAAGATTTAATTTTATTTTGCCAGGAAAATTAATTAATTTACACGAGGGGATTTAATTATTTTTCCAACCCTCTAATACATATGATTCTTCATTTACAAGATTCAAAGAGGGAACACACATTTGTCTTAGACCCTCAAAACACATAACACATCTGCGATACAATATGATCTAGTAAACCAAGTGATTTGTAATAAAATGATTTAGCGAACTAGCTTAAATTATTCCTAAACCACTTTTACATCAGACTCGACTAAAACACTAGGACTTACCTAATAATTCGACAATAAATTTCACCCTAGCTTTGGGGGTTTAAGATGGAGGGAAAAAACTCTTCTGATTAGCCGTGTCGAAAAACACAGGTAATCAGTGAGGTTAAAAAACCTCCTAGGATGGAATTCATGATCAAATTATAGGCTTACCTAGGTTGTTACATAGACTCGAGGTTTTACTAAGATCATTTACACTATACAACTTGTAGAATGGGATGACCATGACACACACACTGCTGATATGTGATCCGATCCTTGTTGAAAAAGTTGGCACTTCTGTTTCCATGGAACTTTGACAATTTGAGTGCAACAATACTTATTTGTGGCACTTAAGCGGTTGTCTTGTTTCATTGATAATCTTGTTCTCTATCTTGAGTAATTAACATCTTGTGTTGGCTAATTGGATTGACATTGGATTTATAGATCATATTTCAAGTAGGCATCTATTGTGAAGAGCATCTATTTCATTCTTGAGCAATTGTATCTTTGAATATCTCTTGTTTCTTGTTGGCACTTTTAAAATTGGCATCTTATCTTGTTTAAGATTGCCTTTTAAATTCCTTAATAAATACTTGTTATCATAACTGAAGATTGAATCTTAATTTAGTACTTAAATTAGCAAACAATCTTAATTCAAGAACCACTCATACACCTTGCACAAGCATCCTCAGTCTAGTTGCATTAATAACATACCTCCAAGCATAAGCCTAGCTGATAGACATTTAGGGTCACCCTTTCTCAATTTAGCTTAAGGGATTCAACACCTTTGTAGTGGTTAATGCGGTGACCTTGTAGTTGTCAAAGATATAGTCTTTGTAGCGCCAAAGGCATTGAGTGGTTGGAACACAGGGGGAGGTGTCATTAATCAATTCTTTGCTTGCTTGCTATTGGCTTCCATCCCAAAATCTATCTAAAGACTAGTTCCAAAACAGTTAAGAGGAAGGTCTTACTTAGAATAAGCATATAACTAAAAGTACCAAGATTCTTGCATCACATCTAAGTCTTAGGATCTGCATAGCATATAAGTTAGTGAAGCATCCAAGCAGCGATTGTCCATTTGGTTACTTGACATATAATTGGTAATAAGCAAGAAGTTGACTCCATAAGGCACTGGTCTCACATTCAAATCAAATCTAATCCTTAAGTCTTTCTAAATTTAACCAAGTAGCTAGGCCACTCAATCGTGTCTCCCGGATTCGTTGGTTGCCAACTTGTTTTCCATCTTCACATTTCCATAGGGACTGCCCCCCATAGCCTGCTGTTGGGAGACAACTAGAACAAAGATGTCGGGTATCAGAGTGACAACCCCTAACTTGAGTCGTTGTCGCAGTGCCTGTACAATCTGAGCGACAACAAAACCAAAATATTCGATTTCCTTGAGAAAATATTTTCTTTTTGGCCCCACGAATTTTTTTGTGGGTCTTTTCTTCCTTGGAAATGATACCTTTTTCATCTTTCAATTTGATCCCTTTTTTGGAAAGTGCACATTCCCTTTTTCATTATTTTTCCACTTGGAGAAAATTTTATTTTCTCTCATTTTAATTTTTCTGACTAATTTCTAGCTAATTATTTTGCCATTTTTTGCTAGAAAATAATAATAATGACTCTAGAGGGGTCTAGACATATTTTTCCACCCTCAAAGTGTGTCTAGATAGAAATTTTAGGAGTTGAGGTGTAAAATTAAGTACTCATACCCCCTAGAATCCTATAGACACCACTTTTACATTTACTTTAGATATTACATGGAAAATCCCATACTAAAGGGGAATTTTGACAAATAAAAACATGGCCTCTAGACTCAACCAAATTCCTCGACATTTTCTAGATGATCTAGTATGACAAGTTGCATAGATTCGATACATTAGGACTCACCTAAGACCTTACCATCGAGCCCCACTCTAGCTTTGGGGCATGCTTGGGAGAAAAACTCTACCAATTATAAATGTTAAAAACACAAATAATTGGCAGAAGAAAAAATCTCCCTAGAGTGAAACTCTTTAGTAAAAATCATATGCTTACCTAGATGTTTTACATGGCTTTATAAACATACTAGGATCATTTTTACATCAAGGTCCACAGGGCAACAAAATTTGGATTACATATGAAGACTAGAAACTGCAATGATGATGATGAAATCTGAAAAAAAATTAGACTGCTCTACACTATACTCTCGCATAGGTTTCTTTCTAGGTCTCTCTAGAGGAGTGGAAGCCCTATTTGAAGAAGAATCATCTTGCAAAGCTCCTAGAGAGGTCTTGCCTCACCGTGGAAGTCTTGATCCTAGACATACTCATTATCAATTGAATATTCATAACCCTAGGTGTTGACTCTCCTCTTAGGTATTTCTTGGATAGCCTTTCCTTTATCAAGCCATAGTTGAGCCTCTCTTTTGAAGGGGTCTTTGAAATCACTTTATACCTTATCATTGATTCCATCTTTACAAGTGATTGCCCATATCAGGACTCCTACCATCGGTGAAAGTCCGTAAAGAGCAGGAGACACTGACTGAGGTGACAGTGGGTCTTTGTCCCATTGTTGTCACTTGGTCTAGTAGTTGTCCCTTAGGTATCCCTCCTTGGACCCTTGCTAGATTGTGTGGCAACAGTTCCTAAATGGAACTTGCTAGATATATATACAACACCACTTTATGTAACTTGATGCACATTGATGTAATTCATCCCTCGTTTATTCTCTTGCTTGTCTCTTGCATATTCTACATTTTAGTTTAACAGTTGTGAGGCAATTTGGCTTTCCAAATTGGTAGTAGTTGAGTTGACCAAGGTGATGTTGGACCGCACTATTATTATTGTGATAGTCGGAGTTGCATTAAACTCCTCAACGATATAACTTTCCATGATAGATTTAAGCACATTGAGCTTAAATATCATTTTGTATGGACATGATACAAAAGATAACAATGATCTTGATGTATATTTTTTGAGATACATTGGTGGAAAATGTTTACACAAAGTCCCTAGCGAAGGGCAAGTTTGATTTGCCAAGAGATAAGATTGATGTGTGAAGAACACTTTTCTTGCAAAGACAAAGTGTTAACTTGTTGCTCTTAGCATGCTATTTGAATAATTTCTCTCATTCTGCTTCATCTTGTATTTATTAGCAATTTCCTAAATTTCAAGAGTTTCTATTTTTATATTGTGGTTAGACCAATAATTAGTCATTATCTTTGTATGCATGAATACAAGTAATGGTGCCTCACATGGAGAGATCACCTCTATTTCTTCTTGAGATTCCTTTATGCATGTGTGAGTGATAGTGCACCTTACAAGGTGAATTTCTCAAATGTACTCAAAATCACAATATGCATGTCAGTTAATTTTAGTATGTGAATCTAGGTGGGTGACCCCACTAGGATGTTTGGTTTTTCA
The DNA here is from genome assembly GCA_000404065.3 of Pinus taeda. Lineage (NCBI taxonomy): Eukaryota > Viridiplantae > Streptophyta > Pinopsida > Pinales > Pinaceae > Pinus > Pinus taeda. Next base: position 132,606 of record APFE031707740.1, on the reverse strand, counting down.
ATTTAGAAGAGTTAACAATGAGTTTTAGTTTATGTTTTATCTGCTTATTTTTGTCCCTTCTCCACTTAGAGTTTGGGTCAGAATACAAGTTTAGTGAAGCCACTGAACGAGGTTGGCCCTTTCAGCCCAACGCTATTGACCTTTGATATTCATTCATTATGATTAGTTTCTTCAGCTAATTGATTTGATGGTTGTTGGGTCTGCAATTCTATGCATTGTTATTTTATGTTTTCAACAAATGTAAAACTCATGTTGAAATTTCCATGCACCCTAGGTCAGGTCTATGCCTTAGCTAGAAACATAAACATACTAGAGATTCACAACTTTAAACAACTTTGTACAGTCAGATCTATAAACAAACATATCAATAATACACAATATTTTTGGCCTAAATCACATTCCTTATTAGTCCATCAATAAGAAAACCTTAGAGATTTTGTACCAGGGATGATGGCCCTTTACAAACCTACAATGGTATAATATACACAGTCAGTCCTTTGACAAATACAACGAGGGATAAGGCCTAGTCCATTAGGCTCTCATCTGCCCACATACAAATAAAATCAGCTATCCTTTGCCTGCAAGAAAATACAACGAACAAGATAGTTACTCACCTGGGCTGGTTCCTTTAGCCCACAGTACATTACAACTGACCAACTATGCTTTGCAACCACCTATTAACCTCCAATACCCTTGCTTTCCTTACTATAACCCTCTTCCTTTTCTGCTATAGTTTTCTTTTTGCATAGGGTCTTCTCCTTTAGATCACTGCCCAAGTTTCTGTAGTCTTGGCCAACTCCTTTAGGCCTATGGCTACCTTCCTCACCAACATAGTACTCCCTTTAGCCCACTGTATTGTTGTTCAACCTTCTTAGCAACCCTTATACCACTTAACCGACCTTGTAGCAGCCCTTTAACTACAATGTTCAACTTGAGGCTCGCTCAATCTGCTTCTTCTATGCTTCGGTCTCCTTTACTAGCCATCAACTCGCTGACAACAACCTTGAGGCCCTCGACCTTGTTTGTTTAAACCTCGGCCTGGGCTTAGATTACCCTAACAGTCCTCTGTTAGGTTTGTTAGTCGCTCAACCTTTTCTTATTTCATTATGTGGCCCTTGTGGCCCTGCCTGTGGCCCTCTACTGCCTGCTTGCGGCCAACACCTGCGGCCACCACTTGTGGCTAGGTCTCCAACCTGCGACCAGTACAAAAAACACAAAACAAACCCTCCTTCCAGCCATAGACTCGGCCTGCTTCTCAAATCTACAACTCCTTTGCTTGCCTTTCCCACAAGTGTGTGTCCTTCCACCTCTTGTGTTCTAGCCTTTCTTTGGCCTATTTATAGTTGTCTAAGGGGTGTGAAACCCCAAGGGTTATGTTCCTTGGCCTTGCTAGTTGACCTGAGTGTACATCATTCATAATCAAATTAAATTCATTTTCTTGGGTTTCAAGCCCATTCCTTTGGGTCAAAACACCAATCCTTGGATATTTTGCCCATAAAGCTTCCTTTTTGCAGGTTTTCTCCACTTGGAAATACCTTTCGAGCTACTCAAATTTCAACACTCCCTCTTAGTGAGGAAGGTATTTCAACCACTACTTGGAAGTGGCCCTGCCTCCTAATCTGATTTGCAACCACGTCCTTCGGGAAGACCTTGATCTTCGAAGATACCTTGCTCTTTGGAATCTCTAGCTCCATGACTTTCCTTGCATGGCCATAATTCTGCTCGCATGTGCCATGTCTTCTTTGTGCATGATCATGACTTTTCTTGCATGGTTCATGACTATCCTTGCATGTACCATGACTATCCTTGCATGTACCAAGACTTTCCTTTCGTGCACCACAACTGTCCTGGCATGGTCTGTGACTGTCCTTGAATGGCTTGGACGACTCCACTCTATTGGTTGAACCCTGAATATTAGACTTCCACTAGGTAGTTGACTCCCCTTCACAGTCTCCCTCTGAAGCTAGACTCCCTCTGAGCCTAAACAACCTCCCCTTAGCTCACTCTGCTTTCCCTCTTGGACAGTGCTGCAATTGAACTTGTGTCCTTTCAAGGTCAATCCTGAGCTGCAATTGAACACTAGGCCTGGTCCACTCTAGACCACTGTAACTCAACTCTGCAAGTGCCCTCATCCTTCTGGGTCAAACACCTCATGTGCCCATGCCTCTGTTTTTGGATGTGCAACTCTGCAACCCAATGAAGATACTATCTCATGATCAACTTGCCATCCACATAGAGCTACCTCGTCCATGCCAAAGCACTCCCTACTAAGGCACCTAAGTTGTCTCGATATACATTGACAAGTCAATGGAAGTCCATCATCAACAACCTTCCACACAACATACTGTTGTGCACAGAGTTCTTCACCAATCCACCAGAACTCCCATTCTATCTTGTCACCAAACTAGTCAAGGATGCATCTCCATGTTTTCTAGTGAACCTTTTGCTCCATGTCTACCCAACTGTGATTTGGCACTACTATTGTTTCTTACAACAGTCTCACAACTCCCTCCTAGAGCTGACATCAATGCACACTCTAATCTAGCTATCCTTCAAAGTAGCCTGGTGCCATGTTGAAATTTCCATGCACGCTTGGTCAGGTCTATGCCCTAGCTAGGAACATAAACACACTAGAGATGCCCAACTTTAAACAACTTTGAACAACATAATATAACAAATAGATCAATAACAGTACATGGTATTTTCGGCCCAAATCACGTACCTTATTAGTCCATCCATAAGAAAACCTTAGCGCTCCCGTACCAGGGATGATGGCCCTTTCCAAACCTTAGTACAATGCTATAATATACACAATCAGTCTTTTGACAAATACAACTAGGGTTGAGGTCTTGTCCATCAGGATCTTATCTGCATACATACAAATACAATCAGCTGTCCTTTACCTACAAGAAAATACAACCAGCAAGATACTTAATCACCTGAGCTGGTTCCGTTAGCCCATGGTACACCATAGCTGATGAATTGTCCTTTGCTGCCAACTGTTAACCTCCAGTACCATTGCTGTCCTCGCTGTAGCGCTCTTCCTTCGCTGCTATAGTCTTCTTTTTGCATAGGGTCTGCTACTTTAGACCACTGTCCAACTTTTCTGTAGCCCTGGCTAGCTCCATTAGGCCTATGGCTACCTTCCTCACCAGCAGACTGCTCCCTTTAGCCCACTGTACTGTTATTTGGCCTTCCTTAGCAGCCCTTATACCACTTAGCCAGCCTTGTAGCAGCCCTTTAACTATACTGTTCAGCCTGAGGCTTGCTCAGCCTACTTCTTCTAGGCTTTGGTCTCCTTTACTAGCCCTCGACTAGCGTACAGCAACCTTGAGGCCCATGGCCTCCTTCGTTTTGACCTCAACCTGGGCTCACATTACCTTAACAGCCCTATGTTAGGTCTGTTAGTCCCTGGGCCTTTTCTTATTTTAGTCTGTGACACTCTGTGGCCTGCCTGTGGCCCTCTGCGGCGTGCTTACAGCCACCACCTGTGGCTAGGTCTCCAACCTACAGCCAATACAAAAAGCACACAACAGACTCTCCTTCCAGCCATAGGTTCTGCCTTCTTCTCCAAGGGGTGTAAAACCCCATGGGTCATGTCCCTTGGCCTTGCTGACTGAGCTAAGCCTTCATGACTCATAATCAAATTAAATTCATTTTCTCGGGTTTCAATCCCATTCCTTTGGGTCAAAACCCCAAACCTTGGGTACTTTGCCCATAATGCTTCCTTTTTGTGGGTTTTCTTCACTTGGAAATACCTTCCGAGCTACCGTAGTTTTTGTTTTATCTGCTTATTTGTGTCTCTTCTCCACTTAGAGTTTAAGTCAGAATAGAAGTTTAGTGAAACCATTGAAGGAGGTTGGCCCCTTTAGCCCAGCGTTATCCACCTTTCATATTCATTCATTGTGATTAGTCTCTTCTGCTATTTGATTTGATTTCTGTTGGGTCTGCAATTCTATGCGCTGTTTTTTATGTTTTCACTGTTCAGCAAATATAAAACTCAGACCTATCACTCAATATTTGTTGTATCGTTATCGCATTTAAATGTCATCTCTTTCCCTGATCTATCATTCTATGGTTTTTTTCTCTTTGCGAAAAGAAACAATTTTCATTTCTATTTCAAGAAACTTTCTGTCCTAAATTTAATTTTAGATCTTAGGAATCAGAGCTACATATCGTGAATTACATTTCATTCATCAATTATCAATCATTTATTCAGACATATCTCTTGTGAAAGTGTAAGTCCTTTTGCAGGTTGGTAAAACTTTATTATATGAAACTAAAATAAAATTTAGCTTTATTAAATACCTAACACAAAAGTAGCATTATGATAAACCAACTCTAACAATTGAGGATTAAGACATGCTCCCGTACTTTGGGGAGTTATGTTGTCATGTCAGGGCGTGTGCAAGTTTTCTCTCTCTAAATCCTTTGTTCAACATTTGACAAATGGTTTGTCACTGCAAATTTGGAATACTTGTGAATATTGTAATCACTTATTTCTCTGAGTTTTCTCGTGAGGTGTTATGAAGAGAGCATTGTTGTTTTGCTGCTTGACTATATGCACAAAATTTTCTGAAACTTCGAGTATATTCTTTAATCAATGTGGTCTTTAGTAATCTTTCTTCTGATGTAAACAGGAACTATTAAAAGTAGTAGCAAAGATTGCAGAAGAGGGCAAGGTAAGTAGATTTTATGTCTGGTAGAGCAACTAAGATGTTTTTAGTCAGTAATATGTAAGAAGTGGACTTGGAGTTGTCTCTTGAAAGTACTAGAAATCATTTTCAATATCTCCCATACCTTTGAAATTATGTAGGAGTAATATGCAATGTCCTATTCTTTTGCATGAGCTAGTTTAAATTGAATCATTGCAGGTTGCTATTAGGAACATAAGGAGGGATGCAATCAAAGCTTATGAGAAGCTCGAAAAGGTTTGCGCCTTACATTTAGTCATGATTTGCAAATCTAGTATGCTTTATTTTTCTCATAATTTAATTGTCCTTTCTTATGTTTTTTCCTTGGTATTTTAGGAGAAAAAACTTTCCGAAGACAATGTCAAAGACTTATCAGGCGATTTGCAGGTAACCCTGATAGAAGATATGATTTGATTAGGTTGACAATGGTACCCAAAGTCATGTTTTGCATACTTTGTTTCCCCTTGCTGATTAAACAAGGTTGCTAAATTGTCCGTGAACACCCCAGTAAGCATCTTTTGATACCAAAATTTTACAGCTTCAAGCTTTATGTTTGCATTTGTATGCTAAATTATCCATTCAATACAGTTTTCTTACGTGGTGTTTATGATGGTGAGGTGAACCACTTGGATTCAATCCTAACCTCTGTTTGCAGTCCACCTGACAATTTATTGTCGAGAAAGTAGACAACATTGATGTTTATTGTGTGCATAATTATTATGACTGTTATGGCATCATTGATGTTGCTGGGAAAGGGTTCCGGTGAAGCAGATCAATCAGTTCGCAGAGTAGATTTGGGCGCAGAGATTTGCAGCAAGGGTTTGTAGTTGCAGATCTGCATAGGGTAGGAAGAGAAAAGCACAAGAAAAATATACCCAGGACTTCTCCAGTAAAATTCTCAGATTCTCTAGTATGGCCGCAGAGAGATTCAACATTCAAGAGGTTACGGATTTGTCCTCTAGACTAGAAGATGAATTTGCTCAGATAGCTTGCCTCTCTAGCTCAACTTCACAAGGTGTTTGGTATATAGATAGTGGAGCGTCAGCTCACATGACAAGAGTTAGAAACTACTTCTCTAACTACAGGAAGGGGGAGATGGATTTCTAGATCTAGATGGGAAACAAGAGTAAATGTACTCTAGTTGAGAGAGGTACCATCGAGATTTAGAGAGAGTCGGGAGAAAGCACTAATGTTACAGCGGTACGGCATGTGCCTAGCTTGGGTATGAACCTAATTTTAGTATCAAAACTACTACAAGATAACAAATATGACATCTAGTTTGTAGGGAAGAAGGTGTTCATCAAACACCAAGACTGGAAGAAGGTGAAGCAGATTGGAGTTCGTAGCAACAGGTTGTACAAGTTGTAGCTTGACTCTCCAAAGGCACTAGTTAGCAGCAACAATAGTGATAGCAATAGTAGTGGGAGAGACCTGAATGAATTATGGCATAGGAGAATGGGATATTTACACCATGGAGCACTTAAGATGCTCAAGGAGACAGTGATAGGTGTTCTAGAATTGAGCACGTAACATGATGATGTGTGCACGGGTTGGGTACTTGGGAAGTATGCTAAGTCAACATTCCCAAGAAGTGACAGTAGATCATATGGTGTGTTGCGGCTTATACACTTATATATTTGCGGTCCTATGTCCACTAGATCTCTCAGACGGTACGAGTACTTCATCAACTTCATTGATGACTACTCCAAGAAAACCGGGATCTATTTGTTGAAGACAAAGGATGAGGTTTTCAATCGCTTCCAAGAGTTCAAGGCTCTAGTAGAGAATGTGATAGGGAAGAGCATCAATGTGCTTCTCGCAGATAACAGAACAGAGCACACAGATAATGACTTCACGGGCTTCTGTGCGAAGGAGGGCGTCAGGAGGTAGTGTATAGCTCCATACAATCCATTGCAAAAAGGAGTAGCAAAGCAAAAAAATAGGTCTATAGTTGGGGCAACAAAAGCTATGTTATATGACCAGGACATGCCCAAGTTTCTATGGGCTGAGGTATGTAACACAATTGTGTAGATACAAAATAGGGTTCCTCACAGGGTGTTGGGGAAGATAACACCAGAATAGGTATTCTCAGGGAAGAAGCTAGAAGTTAGTTACTTCAGGATCTTTGGCAGTGTAGCCTACTGCCATATACCAGATGAGAAGTGTACTAAGATCAGACTGCAGAGAAAGGGTTCTTTGTTGGGTATAGCGAAACCTCAAAGACATACAGGATCTATATTCCTAGTAGCAGGAAGATTATCATGAGACAGAACGTGAAGTTCATGAGGACAGAGCCTTCAAGAGATCTCGCGAGATGCCAACATGTGATCAGGGTGAGCCAATAGAAGCTCCATTGGTCCAACAGTAGGGGTAGCCACAGGGACAGTTGCAAGGACAATCACAGGGATCTAGTACAGTTTCTTATGAGCACGACCTCAAGCGCAACAACAGACGGGGTAGCAGAGACAAGATGAGGAGTTGCTCGAACCATCCACCATTAGTGGTCGAACTAGCAAAGAAGTTCGTCAGATGCTGAGGGATGCATAGGAGTTTATGGGAGCTCCTAGGATAGGCAGGGGAGAACGCAGATAGCCTGAAATGTACCAAGCATTGGTGGCACAGGTTGTTGAACCTTCCAGCTATCATGAGGCTACACAACATTAGGTGTGGCCGGATGCTATGGTGGAGTATAGCTCCATCATGACAAACGATGTGTGGGAGGTATTGTCGAGACCTGTGGATAGGTCAGTTGTGGGCTCTCGGTGAATCTATAAGATCAAGTATGTTGCAGATGGCAGTGTGGAGAAGTACAAAGCTAGGTTCATGCCAAAAGGGTATGCACAAAAGGAAGGCATCGATTACGAGGAGACCTTCTGCCCAGTTGCCAGATATATTTCCATTTGGTTGGTTATATCTCTAACAGCACATATGTGATGACAAATTCACCAGATGGACGCCAAGACAACATTCTTGAACGGGGTGATAGAGGAGGAGGTATACATCAAACAACTAGAGGGCTTCGTGACACATGAGAGGGGCACACACGTGTGTAGACTAAAGAGAGCACTATACGAGCTCAAACAGGTTCCTAGGGGGTGATATGGTCAGATTGACAACTAGCAACAGATGGGATTTGTCAAGAGTGATGCAGATCCTAACCTTTATTATCTGATGGTAGATGGTGAGCCAATCATCCTAGTATTGTATGTGGATGATCTCTTTCTAACAGGATCATTAGGGCTCATAGAGGACTACAAGAGGAACCTAGCAACAGAGTTTGGGATGAAGGATCTGGGACTGATGCATCACTTCCTAGGCTTGGAGGTATGGCAGAGGAACAAGGAAATCTTCCTTGGTCAAGGGAGATATACTACAAAAATTCTGAAGAGGTTAAGGATGAAAGATTGTAGGCCTATGGCCACACCTATGATTACAAACTGGAGAAAGGTTGATGCATCAAAGGACAAGGACGTTGACCTAACCTTGTATAGACAACTCATCTGTTCACTCATGTATCGGGTCAACACCAAACCAAATATCTTCTTCGTGGTCAACACTCTTAGTCAGTTTATGGGGGGACCTAAGAGAGTGCATTGGACAACAAGAAGGCATATAATGAGGTACTTGCGCGGCATAGTCGAGTATAGTTTGAGGTATACTCGAGGAGGGTGTTAGGTTTTCTGGTTCTACGGATGCAAATTAGGCAGACAGTTCAGTGGATCGAAAGAGCATATTAGGGTGTTGCTTCAGCGCAGGATTAGGAATAGTGTCTTGGTGCAATAGAAAGCAGAAGTCTGTGGCACCGAGCTCTATAGAAGTAGAGTACATGGCAACTAGCATGGCCACATGCAAAGCTATCTAGCTTTGGAAGTTACTAGTGAGTTTGTTCAGTTAGAAGATGGAGGCGACCATTGTCTACTGTGATGATCAGAGTTGCATTAGGTTCTTTGAAAATCTAGTGTTTCATGATAGGTTGAAGCATATAGACATACGATACCACTTCATTAGAGATTGTGTGCATTGTGGAGTAGCCCAACTACAATATGTTCCCACAGAGCAGCAAGTTGTAGATAAACTCACGAAAGCTCTAGGGAGAGCCAAGTTTGTCTATTTCAGAGAACTAATGGGTGTAGTGGAGAACACTTTCCTCGCTAATAGGGAGTGTTATTTTATGGCAGCATTAGACAAATGTTCTAGTCTCAGTTGATGCTAAGAGGCTAAGGAACACTAGATCTCTAAAACCCAGGGGTTTTGTGAGATAGGCTTGGGAAACACCTTATCTAAGTTAATTGCCATAATTAAAATATTTCCTAAGTCTAACTTGGGAAAATGGTAAATTAAGGGGAATTAATTAAGGATGTTCGACATTGCTATAGAGACTTATATTGATGAAGTCTAATTGATCTTAGCCATCGATGAAGATTAAATCGTGGTCGTTGAAGACTCAGTGGCATCTAAGTGATCATTGTGGTAGAGCTATCCAGTTCACAGCTTTAGTAAGGGTGTGGTTCGAGCCAAAGAGAGAGCATCAGAGGGAGGGAGCAACAGATAATTTGGGAGCAAGATTCCAAAGAGTTTCCTAGTGTTTTCAAGTGTCGGAGTGGCAGGAAAGTGAGGTTGAATACATCTTTAGAAGAGGCCGTACAAGCAGTGCGAATAGCTAGAAACCCTAGTGTGAGTTGCTGGAAGAGGGTTGATTTAGTTGCTGGAGATCAGATCAACTTCCAGGAGGCAGAGCGAGTCATCTCTAGAGGCAGAGGGAGGCAGGGCGACTCAGTTAGAGCCAGTTTCCAGGCAGTGCAAGTGGTTCCAGAGGTTGCAGTGCATATTCCAGGCAGTAGTGCGAATTGCCAGTGTGGAGTACGAGCATACCAAAGGAGGCCGAGTTTATTAGTAGAGATTTGGGATCTCCAAATTATTTTTCTAGTGTATCCAGAGGATACCCAGTTGGGCATCTAGTTGTAATTATTTCCAAATTGTTCCATAATAAAATAAACCCACGTCTACTCCAACAGTTTTCCGTTTGGGGTTTTTCCGGGGACGTGTAGTCCAAAAATACTGGTGCCATTTTTATTTTGCGCATCTATTTCTTGGTTCCTAATTTATAATTTTGCAGTGTTTTTATTGTGAAAAATGCATCAATGATTTTTTTGTTATTTGCCATAAACAAATAAATTTGTAATAAGTTAGAAGAATAAATTCCAGTTGTTGCATTTGCGCAAATTTCACAGAGAGTACACCTCAAAAGAACTTGTTTCCTTCTGTAAGGACTCTGGGATTAAGAGGGTGCTGATTGTTCCCTATAATTCACAATAGAATGGTGTGGTAGAACAAAAGAATAGGTCCATTGAAGAATCTGTCAAGGCTATGATGCATGATCAAGATTTGCCAATGTTCTTATGGGGAGAAGCATCATTAACAACTGTATACATTCAAATTAGAAGTCCTCATCAAATTTTGGAACATATGGCTCTCGAAGAAGTGTTTTCTAGATGAAAGCCAATGGTTGGGCATATGAGAATCTTTGGTTACCTTGTTTACATCCATGTTCCTACGGAACGAAGGAACAAGCTTAAACTTTTCGGGAAGAAAGGCATATTTTCATCAAAGGCCTATAGAATCTACATTCCGGAACAATGGTAGATTGAGATCGGCTGAGATGTCATCTTCGATGAGAAAGTGTCATATTGGAACTCTAGGGAAGTCTCCATGGATTCCTATGATGAAGTAAAGCAGAAGGCTTTGAAGGAAGAGCATTCGAGTGCTACAAAATGTCTTGAAGAGCCATAAGGGTCTTGTGATCTAGTGAAATTGGTTGTTGTCCCAAAGATTAGAAAGAGACCAACATGGCTTAGATCTTCATTGGAAGAAGCAGAAGGACATGCAACTCCTGATGGCACATCCAGAGAAATTAAGAAACCTAAGAGGTTTTCTAGCTATGCAACTCTTATGACTAAGCTTATTGATGCAAAGCCTTCCACTTATGAAGAAGTAGCTACCCAACAAGTATGGAAGGAGGCCATGAATGAAGAATACCAATCCATCATGAAGAATGATGTCTAGGAAATTGTGCTGACGCTGAAAGGGAAGTCAGTCGTAACTTCTAAGTGGATATACAAGATCAAGCATGCTGAATATGGAAGTATTGACAAATACAAGGCACAATTTGTAGCTAGAGGGTTCTCCATGAAAGAGGGAGAAGATTATGATGAGACCTTTGCTCCAGTTGCCAAGTACACCTCCATTAGATCTATTATTTCTCTTGCTGCTTCATTAGGATGGAATTTACATAAGATGGATGTGAATATTTATTTTCTCAATGGTCTGGTTGAGGAAGAGGTGTACATACAACAATCGTGAAAATTCCAATATAGAATCCTATTGCAACAACTGGTATTATTTCACCTAATTGTTAATTAATTTAACAATTTATCTGCGACAACAAATATCGAAATAAACACACTGCAATCTTCACAAATAAAATATCGTGGAAAAATAATGTGCTGGAAACTGAGAAATGCTAGCACACATAAAATATGAGACAATTATTGTTGGATAAATGTCCTTGGAAAAACCTAACTTGGGAAAATCGGTGCAACAGTGAGGGTTTTTATTATTATGTAGTAGTGAAAATATGAGTACAATTTGGATGCCTGAAACTGGCAATCCACAACAAGAAAATTTGGGGAAAATTATTGAAGGGAATTACCCTTCCTCCACAAGCAATCCCGACACAACTTGCCTACAGAGAACTTGAGCTCCTGAAGCCTCTACACTGCATTGCGCAGTCTCTATGATGTCAAGTGTCTGACTAGTCTCTGATGAAGTTGTTCTGCCTTCTGCTATTGAGGAAATCATCTCTTCAACCCTCTGGAACCTCTGCCCAACCACTGGAGCTGAGAACGAATTTTCTCCTCAGCAAATCGAACTTCCCTCTTTGAAGCAACTGTGCAGTCCTCTGCGCTACCTCACTGGGAAAACTCAGCCCTCTTGCTGTTGCCTCTCCGGATCTGGAAAAACTTCCTCCGGATCAATGTCCCTGCCCCTCACTCACTACGTTGATCTATGGCTCTCTCTCCGGCAACTGATTGCTGCCACTCAGGAAATCGATTTGCCAAGAAAATCTAACTGCTCAAGTGTAATCTCCATCACCACAAATACCTCTTCTTATAATCCACTGTTGGAGCACCAACAACCAAGACTAAAACATAATCAATGGCTAGGATCATCTCTGGATTGATCTGTGTGAGTTTCTAGACGATTCTCACCTTATCTCAATTATTAATGATTAATTAACCATATTCCCTAAGATTAGACTTAAGAAATATTTAAAAATCGGTTAATATTCTAATTGAATCACTTCTAGGCAGAAAACTAACACTCCCTCTTAGTGAGGAATGCGTTCTAGTGCTACACCCTTGCCACAACACTCTGTCTATGTATCATCTCCTGTCACGCTAGCGATGTTTCACTACTGCTGCCCACCAACTACTGTGTGACTCTGATGCTGCATCTGTGTTGTTGCTGACACTGCCATACTGCTTCCAACTCTGCATCTTCACTACAACTACCTCTCATCTGTTGCCGCTGCAACTGCAACATCTGCAGCTGAAAAGCATCCAAAATACTGAATCAATTGTGTTCAGTATGATGCATGTCTCCCGAGTCTCTGGCTGCTACTAGTATCTGCACTGTCATTGAAGAATCTACGCTGCTGCTACTGAATCAATTGTGTTCAGTATGATGCATGTCTCCCGAGTCTCTGGTTGCTACTAGTATCTGCACTGTCATTGAAGAATCTACGCTGCTGCTGACTCTGCACTGTGCTATCTGCACTGCTGCCAACTCTGTACTACGCTCCCAACATCTGACTTCTACTAGTCTCTGCAACCGTCACTCGGTCTTTGACTGAATCAATTGCCATTGATCCATCCTGCTATTGAATACTGTGGGCCCCTGTAGCCAGGTAATGATCCATGAGGTGGACTCCTCAAGGACCTTGCCCGATCTTTGTAGTTCTCTGGGACTACAATACCAAATCTCCCCACCTCACTCCTGGAGGTATATCTGGGAACATCACGAAGTCTTCCTCCAGCCTAGAGGGTAACATGTCGATCTCTCTTGAAGCTGCCTGTTGGCCCTGGTTCTCCTCCTTTCCCTTCTTCCTGAGAGGACATTGGGTACTATAGTGACCAAGCTCACCACATCTGAAGTATTTGACCTTTTGACATGTCCTTCTTCTTTTTCCTTTGCTCCCCCTACCCCTGACTGTGACCCTTTGATGTGAGGGCCACATTCTCCTCCTCCTTCACCACCTTCGATCCGCTGCTGTTTCTGCCACTGATGGAGATCTTTAACGAAGCTCATCTCGACTCCTCCTGCTGCAAATCGGCCCACATCTTGTCCCACTCTGGTAACCTATCTCTACACAATATGCTTTGGACAAAGACCTGCCACACCTCTGAGACATTGTTGAGTGCCAACCACACTAGCTCCGAAGTCAAGTTAGCCTTCCTTCAAGTCAAGTTGGTCCAGGAAAAAGTCACACCCATTCGGACAAGACAAATCACTATATAAAGGAAGCTCGACCTCCTCCACAAGGGCAATTTGCATCTCTCACACAAGACATCTTTTGGGCAAGCAAAGTGAAGGACAAGAAGGATGAATAGGGTGAAGAAGAAGATGAATTGGCTCTCTCTTTCTCTCTCTTGCAACTCGCATGCGTGGATAGACTCTCTGCTTTCTGGTTCACAGTTTTTTTTTAGGGCATTCAATTGTAGGGGGTCGAAATTTTGGGGCAACTAGCGGTTGCAGTGTTGGAAAATCAAAGATATTATATTAGGGTTTGATTCTCCTTTCTTGATATTTACTTGTGAGTGTGTTGGCTTCTTTTAATTCTTTATTATCTTATCTTTCATCAAGAAATTACCATATTATATGTGTATGAAGATCACAAAACAAGAGACACAAGATACAGGCACATGCCAAGGCAAAACCCCCCTCGAGGGGAAAACCCAGTCAAGATAATTCTTCCTTCCAATACTATTCTTTGAGACTCTTTACCCTAGACCAAGACCAAACTTTCCCTCAACACCATGTCAGCCTCCTAGATCTTCGACCCCTTCCAGCAACTTCGACTAAGCAACAACTTTTGGCAACAACGAAATCTTAGGAGACTTCGATCTCCCAATCTAGACCACGAAACGGAGAGAGAGAGGCACCAAAAGTTCGATTTTCTTCTTCTCTAAACACTTCCCCAAACTCGCATTTCTTTCGTCTTCCCGACAAAAGACTTCGCACTTCTTCAGCTCTTCTTGAGATATCGAACTTGCTTGAGGGTGAGTGGTTCAAATGACTTCGACCTCCTTGAATATATAGGCTTCTTGTGGGTCAAATGGGGGTCCTTAGGCTGACATGATGTGGAGGGTACATAATTCATATTTGACTTGATACAAAACCTTTTTACATGATTCGAAAGCCCAAGAAGGGTCTATTCGAATGTACAATGACTCTATAAACTCAATATTAATCCTAGAAGTCCAAAGTGGGGAATTCGACTAATATAATGATGACCCAAGCATGAAACCCATTCTTTAATAAGTCATTGTTACAATAATAAAATTTTTGTTCTTTATTCTTTTGACAAGTACATTACATAATGACTCAAGTACATTATTGAAGACCGAACATAGTTACATGTCTAACGCTCCCACTTAACTAGGGAGGTATTCATAATGTACAAATACAATGGAAGATCTCAAACTATATGAAAACATGAAGAACGTTTAGGCACCACAATGTCATGGACTAGATTCCTGATTAGGGCAATCTATCCAACCAGTCACTCAATAATTTAGGCACCATAATGCCATGGACTAGATTCTTGACCAGGGTAATCTATCCAAGTGGGACTAAGGTGGACTCAAGTTTTCAACCCGTCTAGGTACCATCAAGCTTACTTTCTAACCACCAACCCAAACATACAAGTGTGTATCCAAAAGTAGAGCTCAATAACCAATACCACCTTTTCAATTCCGAGATCCAGACATCAACACAAAGTGCCGACCTAATGTCTCCCCAGGCAATGCTTCACTCTCAAAGCCTCAACAAGTCTCTTCCATTTCCTTATCATCAATACAATCACCAATATCTACCGAACCCATTAGGTTCCTTAGATATTTGAACTTCTTATTAGGAAGAGCCTTTGTCAGTATGTTTGCTACCTGTTCATCTATTGGGACATACTCTAACTTCACGATCCCATCCTGCACCAAGTTCCTAATAAAGTGGAACTTATTATTGATATGTTTCATCCTCAAATAAAACACAGGATCTCTAGACATTTTAATACAATTTTGATTGTCGCAATTAATCATAGTAGGACCCAGAGACTTCTCGAAAAAATCTGTCAGAAGCTTCCTTAACCAAACAACCTCTTTTGCTACTTCACATGCAACCACATATTCTGCCCCAACACTACTCAATGCAACGAGATCTTGCTTCCTGCTCATCCATGAGATCATAATAGCTCCCAGATTAAAGCATCCTCTAGTAGTGCTCCTACCATCGATCTCACTACCATCCCAATCAGAGTTTGTGAAGCTAGTTAACTTGACTTCCTATCATACTTTAGGCAGTGATGTATAGTGCCACGAAGATACCTCAATATATGTTTGGCAGCTATCTAGTGATCATGACGAGGCTCCAACTGAAACTAACTAAGAATGTTCTCTGCAAAACATATATCTAGCCTAGTATTTACTAGATACATCAGGGAACCCACCAACTACCAATATGAGGTAGGATCCACGAGAGTATAGTTGGAGCTCCTCAACTTCTTGAGGTTGGTGATCATAGGAGTAGTCATTGACTTGGAATCCATCATCCCAAATTTCTGTAATAACTTTATGATGTACTTTCCTTGCCCCAAATATATCTCCCTAGGTCGCTGCCATACTTCTAGACCTAGGTAGTAGTGCATCAGTCCTAGATCCTTCATTTCAAATTCAGCTGCCAACATCTTCTTGCATTCTTGAATTCTTCATTCTACACCTGTGATGAATAGATCATCCACATATAAAAGAATAATGAGGGGCTCATTATTCACAACCTTGATATATAGATTCAGATCAATAGTACTCTTCACGAACCCAATTCTAAGAAGATATGCATCCATTCTTACATACCATGCCGTCGATGCTTGCTTCAAGCCATATAGGGCCTTCTTGAGTCTGCAAACATGAGAGTCCCCGCTATTCACTTCAAATCCTTCAGGTTGTTCGATGTCAACTTCCTCATCAATGGTCCCATTTAAAAATGCGGTCTTAACATTCATTTGATGGATATTCCACCCCATTGTAGCAGCTAATGAAACCAACGATCTAATGGTAGTGTACCTTGCTATAGGTGCAAAGGTTTCTTCATAGTCAATACCTTCCTTTTGAGAGAAACCCCTTGTGACAAACCTTGCTTTGTACTTTTCTATACTTCCATCAACAACATGTTTGATCTTAAACAATGTAAACTTTGAAACGGGAACTATAAACTCAAAACGAGAACTCTGGCCAAAAAACCTCGAAAAAACATCAAAAACAGTGCTAAAAACGAAAAGTGTGTATACTGGAACGATGATTTTATTTTTTAGGGGTCAATTTTGAACATGTTTTAAAAATGGCAGTGACTACGAAATTTACTATGAAATTTTTGTGCAAAATATAGCTTCAAAACGAAAAGTGATGATACTGGAACGATGATTTTTTTTTTAGGGTCAATTTTCAAACTTTTAAAAAAATGCTAGTAAAACCAAATTTTTATGTGCCAAACAAAGTTGTTTATGAGGAAAAAGCACATTAATGTTTTTGGTAGAATATCATTTTTCTTTTCTAAGTATAAATTCAACATGTTCTCAACCATAACATCAACATCAACGGTGCTATGTTTTTTTTTGTTTCAATCCCACCATCTACTTCATGAGTAACATATTTCAATCTCTTCATGTCAAACACCATCCATTGAATTAATGGTCGGATCAATAATCCAAATCTATTGCATGTGACAAGCTCCTACAATCTCTCATATAGAATCTACTTTATATATCAATGTTGTGTCATGAGCTTTCAATTTGGCTATTCATTTCACGTTTAGTGGTCTCTAAGTGAATTTACCAATTATTAACAATTACCAATTACCAATTATTAGCAAGTGATATAGAGGTAATTACATACTATAATTAGCTCAATTAAACTCTTCAACAGTTAATACTAATATGTACAATAGTTTAAAATCAATTTAACAATTAAAAATTCTTACAATGATAAAACTAGTTTTTTATGTCTGCAAAAGTTCAATTCAACAAATATAATATTTGTAGAAAATAAATCTATTACTAGGGCTACAATGTTGCTATATAAATTTACTACAACTACTTTTTATGAAATAATTGCAAGGGCTATTGAAAGAAACAAGGTATAACCACTGGGAAGAAAATAAGGTATACTTATGAGCCTAACTTTTAAAAGATAACATATGTATACTTATGAGCCTAACTTTTAAAAGATATTCACATCTCTTACATATCTAACATTTAACCATCTAACACTTATACATTGACCCCATACTAAGTTCTAAAACTAAATTGTAGAGAGCCTCATACTTTAGGGACATAACAACATTTTACAACATACTTTAGAGATGTACAACATTTTGTCGAATTCCTCAGGCCTCTAACCTCTAGGAGTATAACAACATTTTTCCTAATTCCGTAAACCAAATCCAACTATTAGATATAATAATTATTCATATAATCACCATAACAATTATGAGTCTTATAAAACTAATAATCCTCTTCATGTTTACTAAATTATACTATTTTTTAAAATATAATTAGAATTCAATCTAAAAAAATATGAACAAAAAAAATGAACATGGAAAAAAAAGGTATTAATAAAATTTTCCATATCTGTAGGACTTCACTTTTCTTTAAAATGAAAAAACCTTTGATATAACCATAAAATATGGTATAAATAAAAATTCAATTCTTATTTAAAATGGATCAAGCCTTATGTTGAAACATAAAGAGAGGGTATAAATAAAACTAGCATCTCCATGTGTAACCACAATCTAATTTAAAGTCTTAAATGGAACCATATGGAAAGGGTAATGATAAAACTTTTCACCATGGTAAAACCCTTATGGAACCATGAATAAAGAGGAAAATAAAACTTGCTATTGCTCTTATGTTTTTTTTTCAATCCCACCATCTACTTCATGAGCAACATATTTCAATCTCTTCATGTCAAACACCATCCATTGAATTAATGGTCGGATCAATAATCCAAATCTATTGCACGTGACGAGCTCCTACAATATCTTATATAGAATCTACTTTATATGAGCTTTCAATTTGGCTATTCATTTCATGTTTACTGGTCTCTAAGCGAATTTACCAATTATTAAAAATTGCCAATTATTAACAAGTGATATAGAGGAAATTCATCCCCCAATCACTATTATCACCGAAAGCTATTATGAGGAAATTCATTTAACTTCAATTCGGTGCTATTACAGTGATGCTCTCACAGTTTCTCGGTGCTATTATAATGACGCTATTACAGTTTCTCGGTGCTATTATAATGATGCTATTACAGTGATGCTCTCACAGTGATTTTATGAGGAAATTCATTATGACTTCAATTCGGTGCTATTACAATGATGCTCTCACAGTTTCTCAGTGCTATTATAATGATGCTATTACAGTCGATAAAGGAGCTTCGATTGTTTGTAGAGGTGTTCTCTTCTAAGATAACAGTCTATTTTCGGTGATAATAGTGACTGGGGCGATTCTCAGAATCGCCCGGGGCGATTCTGAGAATCGCCCCAATCACTATTATGACCGAAAATAGACTGTATAGCACCGAATTAGACTTTTCATCTTTATCTTAATAATGAACCAATGGTGGATTGAGAAAATTGGAAGATCGCTCCCGAAGATGAACCCTAACAGCACTCCTTCCGCCTCCCCTTCGGCCGCCGTTTGGTTTCCGGGTGGCCCTGCTGCAGATGGCGTCAAGCGATTTATTCATGGATTAACGGTCGTGTCCCTCTCTGCTGATCCACAGGCTGTCCATTTGCAGCCGAACAACTCCGACTGCGAGTGCGTTTGTGTTGGAGAAGCCGGGAAGATCAATCTAGTTAGGCTCGCGGAAGGTCAGGTGCATCACAAATGCGTTACAGATAACCGGGGTTTGATTTCTTACACTGTTGTCCGCTGGGCTTCTCCTACGAAGTTTGTCACTGCTGGGTTAGGGTTTACCCTTCAGAGGTGGGACCATAGAAATCTCAGCACCCCTGTTTCGCAATCTTCCAACAAATGGGTTTATTTTGCTGGGGTTCTGGGAATGGGGCATCTGAAGCCAAGCCCCCACTCCCTCCAATGGCGTCGCAACAAGAAAGGCCACAGGAATGGCCCGGGCTTTGCTCGTCCTGCGAAGATTCGGCAACAGGGGAAACCGAGAGCCATAGGAAAGGCTAAGGCTGTGGTGGTCGTCGAACGCAGATGCCGAAGATTATCCAGCATTTCACACCGGCTCCACTCAAAAGTAGAAGTAAACCCAGCCAGGGTTAACAAAAGCCGTGTTCTGCCTCCCCAGAATGGTCAATATTTTGCATCTCATTTTCAGAACTTTCCAAGCTTCCTCGATCTGCCTAGAAGGAGCATCTGGGATCTGAATGTTTCAACCTCGATTCCTCTTTCAAGAAGCCAAGATCGTACTCATTCCTAGCAAATGAGTTTCCAGATTCAGATAATTCTTCTGACTGGCAAAACCCTGCTCCTAGAAGTCCAGCCCTCTTTCACTATGCGCCATCTCTCAAAGATTCTTGAACTGAGGTTGGGGATCCCTTCCTCCCTTCTGCGGCTCCTCTTTGTCGGTAAGCAGCTTGATAACAATCTGCCTCTTTCCTTTTATAATATTGAAAGAAATGCCACATTGATCCTACAACTTCAACTAAGGGGAGGGGCAGTAGGGCAATCCTCTGCCACCAAAGGTTTCTCATACAAAGAGGCAGTTCATGCACAGCCAGCGAAGAAGCCTACCCAATCTGCTGAGGCTCCCAAACCCTTCTTGGTGGACAAAATGGAGGAAACCCCTGCCATTGAAATCAATCATCCATCTTTAGATGATCAATACTAGACATTTGCATAAAAATCCCTCATCTGCAGATTTAATGGCCTATGGCCCCGCACTGTTGATCTATACCAGTGGATCCATTCTAATTGGACCATCAACTGTAAAGTCTTATTCTGCTCGAAAGGCTTCTTTATTGTAGTCATTTCCTTCAACGAAGATTACCAGAAAGCTTTAATGGGTGGCCCCTGGTTCTGGGGATCAGCTGGACTTTTCCTCTCCCCCTAGTTCCCAGACTTTGACCCCTCCACTGCAATCATCTCCAAGCTTCCTATCTGGGTCAGGCTTCCAAATCTCCCTGCGCATCTATGGCATTTTGTTGTTTTTCAAGGAATCGGAGACACCCTTGGCTGCTTCCTGGAAACAGATACCTCAAGGGGGGAGAAAGGAATTTACACCTATGGAAGAATTTGTGCAGAAATAGACATCAGTAAAGGGCTGCCAGACCAGATCATCCTTAAAATCGGGGACTTCCACTAGACGCAAACTTTGGACTATGAGAATACAACCTTTGGGTGTCGCCATTTCCATCAGACAGGGCATCTCCAGAACACATGTGCAGCTTTCCTCGACAAAAAGAAGAATTTCACTCGCAAATCCAAATCCAAGAGTTGGAAACCTTGTGACAGACCCCCAATGGATGAAATAGAGCCCTCTAGCTCTGATGAGGAGGACTTGGAAGTGGGCGAGGAGAATTTGGAGCAACCGCAGGACCCGCCTTCAGTCAGCGTCATAGATCCTTCTACACCTTTGTTCGCACAAAAACGGCCTCATGAGTCTTCGCCTTCTGATTCAGACAAAGAGTCTCCTCCTTTAACTCAGATCAGTCTGCAAGTAGTTCTGGTCCAGCCAGATCCATTTGGTTGGGTCAAAGTCAGCATAAAGAAAGGCAAAAAATGTAGATTGGAAGATTCTGCCCATGCTGGGTAGACTCCCTAGCCCAGCTCGTTCTTTTTGTTCCTCTCTGTTCTCTTCTACTTGTGATTTGGTTGTTTTTGGGACCTAGGTTGATATCATATCATTTCCGACTCCCTTGCTCCTAAGTTTCACTTCTTTGAAAGCTATGTTTGTACCATATTTCTTTTCTTAATAGATTTAGTCTTAATTACAAACAAAAAAAAAATGAACCAATGGTTACCTCCAAAAGCCTAATGAAATAAAAAAACTGGGATAAATGAAGAAAAAACAATTCAAAAACTATCAACATCGCAGAAACTTAAACTCAAATATCTCATAATCTATTGAAAATGTTCCTGTGGGTTTCGTTGCCAATGTGCAAATGAGTTTCATACACTACTGAAAATGTCCGTGTGACTTTCATTTCCAATGTGCAAATGTATTAAATAGGATATATATAGCAGCATGCCGATAATTAATGCAAATATAAAATTAGAGTCCTCCGTAATACTCTCGCAAGTCAAATATAGGTGCTCCGTGGTCAACTATATTCTTGTATGTCAAATTGCTCCACCATTCATTTCATGAGGATTATAATTGTCAAACCATGTGCGTTTAGAAACTGCGCGTAAATGTTGGAAGGGCATACATCAGGAATCGGTGAGTGAATTGTCTCATTTAACTTCAATTCGGTGTTGTACAGTCTATTTTCGATGATAATAGTGATTGGGGCGATTCTCAGAATCACCCCGCCACTAGGGTAGTGGTTGGGCGATTCTGAGAATCGCCCCAATCACTATTATCACCGAAAGCCATTATGAGGAAATTCATTTAACTTCAATTCGGTGCTATTACAGTGATGCTCTCACAGTTTCTCGATGCTATTACAGTTTCTCGTTGCTATTATAATGATGCTATTACAGTGATGCTCTCACAGTGATTTTATGAGGAAATTCATTATGACTTCAATTCGGTGCTATTATAGTGATGCTCTCACAGTTTCGCGGTGCTATTATAATTATGCTATTACAATCGATAAAGGAGCTTAGATTGTTTGTAGAGGTGTTCTCTTCGAAGACAAGCGTGAAGAAGAATGACAGTTACAGGAAGCCATTATGAGGAAATTCATTTAACTGCCATCTCTATCGATTTTCCAACATGGTATTGCAGCTATGGTCAAAGTCAAAGGCAGTTTGAAGAACACGTATATAACCTTGAAGCATTCTCAGCGTTGTCGAGATCCTTGAAGGTGACAAGTGATATTTCAGTGCTGCCACAGGGAGAAACAATTTGGTTTTTTCAGAATAGGTTCAAAATTATTTCGGTGGTGACACAGTCTCTTCATTTCGTGGCACAATCTCTACATCTCGGTAAAGGGTATACATCGCTCCATAGTTCAGAGAAAATCTCACATAAATCTCAGGAGGACAGGTTCGAATACATCTGAAATGGAGTTCGGATGTCACAAATTAAGCTCTCGATGATGAAACAAAAGTTTGGATTTAAGAAAACAAGTCGTCGGTGCTATAACAGAGATTAGAAGTTCAGTGAGGGCAGAGCGTTCGATATCATTACTTGGATAGGATATCTATGCTTTCGCAGTTCGATATTATGTATACACAGTTCAGTATTATGCCTCCCATATTTTGGTACTGTTATAGGAGCGGTTGTTGGGCGATTCTGAGAATCACCCCAATCACTATTATCACCGAAAATAGACTTTGCAAGCCTTTCTTTCACTTGGATACTTTGGTGAATTACCATCCAAGAGTCGTCAAACTATAGTATCACCGTGCCTATAATAGTACCAAACTATGGGAGGTATAATACTGAACTGTGTATACATAATATCGAACTGTGGAAGCATAGATATCCTATCCAAGTAATGATATCGAACCCTCTGCCCTCTCTGAACTTCTAATCTCTGTTATAGCACCGACGACTTGTTCTCTTAAATCCAAACTTTTGTTTCATCATCGAGAGCTTAATTTGTGACATCCGAACTCCATTTCAGATGTATTCGAACCTGTCCTCCTGAGATTTATGTGAGATTTTCCAGCAACAAAAAACATTCGATAGGGCTAACTTACTCTTCTATCCTATACGCATACCCTAAACGCATACGAAATTAAATAATAAGGTATCTTCGTAAGAGTTTTTAATCTAAAAACAATTCATTCGTAATGGGTGCTATTTCTATTTTAAAATGTTCAACTAATGAACTATGAATTGTGACTAAACGAGTGACTCATAAATCCTCTTAAGAAGTATTTCAAAGCAAGTTGGTTCACAGCCACAATGGTCGAGATAGAGCCCACAAATCCATAAACCTCCAAAAGCTTTGCACCTTGTTTGTTTGATAAAGCAAATCTACCTTCTTTTCCATCATCCAATATGGATACAAATGCTCTTTCCCTAGATAAAGAAAGCATTCGCCTTGGGCTATTCATTGATGAATCCACCATATTCAAACTTCCTCCTGTTAGATAAAATAATAATGAGACTTTTTACATGTAAATACACTACAAAATGAATAAAAATGATTTTTAATGAATCTATTAAAATAAGGCAATAATCTCATATTCTCCAATATTTGTCTACATGTTTCTCTAGAACCACAAAAACAAGAATTTGGATCTTATATGCAATGGTAAAAACACTATGATCAATATCATGTAAAATTCATCAAGAGAGCAAAATTAGTGGAGTCGATATTTTTTAATTCAATAGATCACATCAATTACAAGTCAAGGCAAAGCAGACATCTATAATGATAAAAACAATTATGGTTTTTCTATCTAACATTCGAAACAAAAGAGCACCTTATATTTAAATGCCCAACCTATTACATTAAAGGAAATAATATTATGTTTTTAAAGGATCAAGGCCATGGCTTGAAACTGTTTTCCAGTTAAAAGGATCAATACAAAGTTGTGATGTTCATAGCACCAAGACTTGACCAGAGGTAGAATGTTTACAGAACCTGAAAATCTTTGGGCTCTTGAATTTCAATGGCATTGATTTAATTTGTTCTTTTTTTGGTGATTTCCACTTAGAACAATGCAACAAAACCTTGAAGAATTATTTAATCATTATTTTTTGAAAAAAAAAAGTGATTATTATTATTATTTTTACATGAAATTCATTAAAAAAACTATTATTTAACCATTTTAGTTAAAATTTTCGTATAAAAATTGTGATTTTGACATGTCAATTCTAGCAAGAAATTATCAAAACGTGTAGTTTTTTAGTTATATTTATGTTAAAAATGGTTATTTTTATGTCCATTGTTAAAAAATATTTTTTTTTGAAACAATTATTTCATGTAGATTGAAAAATTAATTAAGAATGTATAAACATGTAGAATATCGAAAATTTTAAATATCGACTTTCTAATTTAAAAATGCAAAACAATAAAAACCTCAGTACAAAAAAATTAAAATTAAAATAAAAAACAAGAAAATATGAGAAACGACCACTTCAAAAAATTTAAATTACAATAATTATTTACATTCATACATTAGAAATAAAGTAAAAAATAGGTCTTTTAAAAAAAGGGTCTGATGCAGAATACCCACTTTTTTAAATAAGCATGAAAATCACTACCATTCTAAAACGTAATGTACATAAGAAAAATTAACGTGCCAAAAACTATGCTCTGAAAAAAACATGTGTGTTATGCATCACCCCTTTTCAAAATCATGTCACTTTTTTGCTATCTCTATGAAACGGGTAACAGTATCAGTTCCCGTTTCAAAGTTTACATTGTTAGAGCAAAAAAAGAGGCAAAAGAACAAGATCGGCTTCGAATATTGGTTGAAGCTTTTGTGGCCGAGCATAGTGCCTCTTAGAGAACCTCCAGCCCAAATTTCAAGAAATTTGGGACAATTTTGGTCACATGGAAATTTTTTGGCACAAACATAGGTTTTTTCTCTATACGCACCGCGCCACCGGCGCGACGCGTAGGATTGGGAGCTCCAAATGAGAAATGCTCTGCATTTTTGGATTCAGCATGCAAAATCACGACTACTGGCACTCGGGCAAGAAATTTGGGCATGATTTGAGTCTCCAAGAGGTCAAAAACACCCAAAGAATGGCCTCCCTGCCCCTATTTTGACACACAGGAAGCAGTCTTGGGAGAATGAAGATTTGGAGGGGCAAATGAGCTCTAAATTCAAAAATTCCACTTGGGTTGGAAAGTAGACAGGACAGGATTTCCAACAAGTACACTTGGGCACATTTTTTACTCCTGCAAGTGCCTCAAAACTGGCCTCAAATTGGCATGGCACATACAGAAAGGGGCACAGCGCATATAGGAAAAAAGGCCCAAATTGCCTCTGTTTCGCGGAATTTCAATTCGTGAATTCTACAAAGTGGGCCCTCTCATCTACACTTCACTTTTTCGGAACCAAAGGCGGCATTTAAAGTATTTTCACTCCATATGGGCATCTATCCAAGAGGCAAAGGAAGGCAAAGGGTCACCCAAGCCATTTTTCATGTTTGTGGCGCTGCACCTATAGCTGATGTTTGGCTCTCCACCTTCATTTTGTAATGATTCGAGTAACTCCCCAACCCTTGGGAATTATATCTCTTCATGGAACATTCTATATATTGTATGAAAACTATTTGCAAAGGGTTGGTTGGCCTGTAACTTCTAGGAGACTGTGGGAAAGAAACTTTGTTTCTGCATTGTATATTTTTTACAGAGGATTAATGAAAGGTAGTGGCTTTTTTTCATGAGATTCATGTGGTTGTGAGTGTAGCAAATGTGTCTCTTATGTTTCATATGTATCTTGTTATGTTTCATAGTTCATTTCATATTCATTTCCAGTGAATTTTTCTAAGTTAGCTAAGGTAGAATTCAATTTTATTGCTCTGCCTGTGGGAAAATTTCATGTTTAGTGTTCATTCTTCTGTTGAAAAGGATTCATGTTGTCCATGCCCTTTTCACCCTCTTAATCAATCTCTCCATTCCGCACTATCTTAAACTAAATTGCTAGGCTTTCCGCCTATCTTGTCTCACGAATTAATCCGTGCCTTTGTATTAAGTTCTCTGTTCATTGAAGTCCATTGGTCCCATACCATCCCAGAAACACAGTCATTCATAAAAATCACTTCTTGTATCCTTCTTCACTTACTAGCCTAAGATAAATATTTCATTGTAAGTCATCTCGGGCCATTTCATTTATCTATCCACTGAGTGTGACTCGGAGAGAGCCCTCTCCTGTTCTGGTAGGGCTAGCTACCAGACTAAGCATGGTTTGTGGTTACCCTAAATTTTGCCTTCCTTCGGCCTAAGGCGAATTTAGGTGCTAACACAACCAATTTAACGGAAGCTTAATCGAACATGAGCAACATCAATAAGAACACATATAACTGATAAGAAGGAATCAATCACACATAACACAGAAGATATAACCCGGGGAAAGCCTCAGCCTAAAACCCCAACCCTATATTATCATACAAATGGATATATAGCCAGTATTACAAAAAGAATCAGCTCAAAATCTATCCTGCTCTCTCTATAATACCTCTGCTGCTCATAGACAGTCAAAGATCTCTATCTAACCTCTGGTCTACCCTCCAAGCCTCCTATTTCTTTGCGCAATTTTGATTGGGGTCCAATGCAACCACTTGTGTGAATTGGCCTCTTCACACACTCACTAACCTCTGATCCAACTACGCAGTCCTGAAGGAGATAAATCCTTCTCCATGGATGAGCTTCCTTTATAGGAAAAATCCATCCAACTGATAGTACATTGTCCCTCCTCTGATCTCAAGTGGGTCTCTTTCTGAACTGAAATGCATGAGTTATTCATGAGAGAATATTCAATTATCTGAAGTGTAGCATTTATATGCAAGCATGCATTAACTAACTGAACTCACAATTAATTTAAACAAACTGTTTAAATCAATCTAACTAGACTTGACTTAGTTAACTAAGCGAACTAATTACAACTCATATTAGAACTCATCCTTATCTATTTAGTTGATGGATAAATTCCTCAATTAATGGAGAAATTGTTGCATGTCCTCACATAGACTTCATGTTTGATTTTTCATAACTAATTAACTCATGGTCAATTAATTAATTTATTTTCAAACAACTGTTAAATTCAAATTCAAATTTTACTTCCTATTTTAGTCCAGTGACTGAGTAAAATTGGAATCCATCCCGAACTGCTAAAAATAGAATGTTATTTTTAGCACTTCCATTTTTCATTACCCAATCCAGCACTGGTACCCAAACTGTTATTTATAGCAGTGTTATTTTTAGCACTTCTATTTTTAGCATTTCTTGTTTGCAGAAGATGTGAAATTAGAGCCCATGAACAAATTTTGTTTTTGATACAAAGAAGATTTGAATGTCAAGAGTTTATCTTGAGTTTGCAATTGGAAAATTGGGTGAACAATTTAGTTAAATTTAATATGAATATGGATACAATTGAACAAGGTTGAATAACTAAAAAATTTGCAGCTGATGGACCGTAATTTGAAATTGAGAGGATTCCACTCCAGATATTGGATAAGTGGATGACGAAAACAACAAAGGTGATAGTTATGAGAATTTCTCATAGTCAAGAAGAGATGGAAGGATATGCAGGTCAATATAAAGATGAGGATGTTGACGATATAGTCAGAAATCAAAATATATAGTCAGGTACAAGACAACGGAACTAGTGGAGAATACATGAAGTTGAAGTTCAATTCTGTTGAGTGCTACACATAGAGGTAAACAAATTTATGCTAATTAAGGAGATGATTATGATGGATGTCAGTATCAAAACACTATGAAATGGAGATGCTCATGACAGCAGAGCAAAAGGACATCCATAATATAGGGTTTGGCATCCAGGAGAAGGAGAGAATGCAGCAAATACACTTGCAATTGGAAAAGGTTAGACAACGAGTTGGAAGACAAAATCTGATGAAGTTAACAATAGAGGAAGTTGGAAACCTCATGAACAAGATTCCATGAATTATCTCAAACTAAGGATTCTGATGCAGGAGCATTCTTCAAGGTTTATAAGACCTAGGAGTCTTATCACACATTTACTAAAGGGAATGGGTTCCCTTAATTATTTTGTTTATTTTTCCTAGGTTTAGTTTGAAGATCTAAAGAGATTTAATGTAATTTGATTAATGAAGAATATCTCGTGAGTGTAGAGATATTAGGGATGAGTGAGTGATCTTAGGAAGAGTGAGGATTTTGTGGAACTAGAATATCTTATGAGTTGTGAAGGAGGATTTTGTGGATCTGAACTAGAATATGGTATCAGAATCCTTTTCCTTAATAATGTGATTTTAGGAGCAAACGAGGGATTATACAGGAGATAGAGGAGAGGTGTGTGCACTTGCTAGAGGCTTTAGAGCTAAGTATTGGCTTATAGCCAAAATGGGAAATTAATGTGAATCAGGTTGGATTGGCCTCTGTAAATATGTATGTTATTGATATCATGTTGAATTCAGTAAAGAATTCCAATGGACTGATTACGTTAATTCCTATACGTATTTGAGAATAATGGACAAAATTTTAATGGTTATATGATGAATTGCAATTTTTCTGTGTTCCATTTAATTGGTTGCTTTGTTAACTGTAAAAATGTGAATAAGGGCTCTATAATAGTGTTGGAAAGTTGGGGAAAAGGACAGCAAGATAATGTGCTAGGCATGCTAATACTTGGCCGGAGTCACTATTTGATTCAGGGTTGAAATGATCAAATTGCATGGAAGTTAATCCGTTCTATTCTTTAGAGAACACCACAGTGGAAATCTTAGCAGCATGATCAAGGATCGTTGGGAGAGGATACCATCCACAGTTTCATTCATGTAAATGAATCTCCAGGGGACGTTGAATGAGATTCTTGTCATTGCAATTAACTCGGGAATATGATAGCGTTGGAATCATAACAAGGGAGTCCAAATTCGTTTAGGGAAAAAGGCTTTGCACAAGGATGGGGTTTTGTCTTGTTGAAATCAGCTAAGGAAACGAGATTGCAAGACCTAAACTCATGATAGAGAGCATGGTCCTGTGATGGTCTTTGTCATTTTTTCCTCTGAATAATAATAATGTGATTTATGAAAAACCAATTATGAATGCCCATTGGGTGGACGTTGTGAATTCAATCTATTTGGGAGTTAAATATTAATTGAATTTAACATCCAATTACCAAAGGTAGCGCCGATCATTGAGTTAAGTGCTAGCGATCGGATATATTTGAGTTACTTCCTAAATTTTGAGTCTATTGAAGATATGAGCCTGCCTTGAAAGGCATTAGAGGAATACTCATTTTTACCCTCTTCGTGTCAACAGAAAGTTAGATTACCAGATCAGCGATAGATGTTTTTATGTTAATGTTTTGGAGACCAGTCATTCCTAGGAACCTGTGTGTACATATATTAGAAAAGTTGTCCTTCTCAATCCAACGTAGAGAAGAACTATGCGGCTTGAAATCAATGATTAAAGGTTGAGTAAAGTTAAGAAGTTATGTGAAGGAGATCTCCTACTCATTGTTGTTTTTAAAAGCTTTTATAACAAGTGGATTACGCTTTGAAGCATGCAGAAAAGGAGGAAATAGCTTCTGTGATTATGGAAAAGTCGTGGTAGAGTATTTGATTGTTGAATTGGGGAATTGTGGTCACATGGCTGCATAAAATTCCAAAACAATTGTTGGCTTTATAGAGACCTTCAACAGACCAAAGGCTTAGGAAGACACTACAAACAAAACAAAACTGAGAGCAAGGTAAAGAAAATGCAAACTTTTTGCACTTACAAGATCATCACAGGTGATATATAGCAACCAGTGTGAATTTTCATACTTACAAAGAGAGACAAGTGCGATGTGTTAGTGTCAGTATATGCATACTTCCATCAAGGATCAAATCTGCTCTTTGCATTTTCATTGTAGGTGTCTCATACTGAAATTGTGGATCATTCCACTAGGCCATGCCAAAAATGATCCACTCATGGCTGTTTTCTACCCAGAACATCTAATTTTCCCTCATCAGGTATATTTGCTGACCCTTCTTCAGGGCTTTCATTCAGTTATGGTTTTAGTTATATTATTTTTAGAGTCAAGGCAGTTATGTCTCCATTAGCTCAAGGTTCATTTCCAAGGTCAAAATCTTTGTTTTATTGCAAATAAATGGTAGCAGAGGTATGAGGAATACCAATAAACAAGAATGGTTGGTATTTAGTCATGGTTACTGTACAAAATCCTTATTTCACTAATGTAATTTTCATCTCAAAAACATTGTTTTTTGAGATGAAAACAAAGTATTTTAGTTTGTTCATATTGTTCATATCCTTGATGTAATTCAAGTCATTTTAAGTAATAATTGTTTCCATAAGTTCCCCAAGGCACTTTTCCTTGTTGCAAGGGAGGTATCATTGAAGGATCAACTCAATTAAAGAATCATCCACGTAAAAAGAGACAAAGACAAGAAAAGCATCAGACAGATATTTGAGGACAAAGTAAAAATTCAAAACAAACATTATAAACTAGGTTTTTTTCTAAGGAAAAATTAAAATCATCCTTTGTATAAGATTTCAAAAGCATTTTCAAACTTCGTCATGCTCATTTGGCAAAGAGAGAAAAATGGAGTTGTAGCGTATTGGTGGCCGAAGAAACCTTGGGCGTTGCGCACAGGGAAAATTTGTCGGGCGTTGTGCATAGAGCAAGGAGCGCTGCACACAGGGCGAAATTGTGGGGCGTTGCGCATAAATAAAGGAGCACTGCGCATAAGGTGAAATTGTGGGGCACTGCACATATAACTGGAGTGTTGCGCATAGAGCATGTGCGCCTATGTATTTTTGCATGATGTTGTGCATACAAGAGGGCATTGTGCACTTGTACACGATGCTACACATAGGTCCAACAAACATCAAAACTACCCTAACAAAGCATCCAAAATCGCTCCTTTGCTACCTAGAGCCTCAAGCAAGTAAGTACACTCCCTAAACTGTCCTCCTAGCACTCATTTCAAGCTTTTTAAGTTGGTTTGCTTTAAATTTTTCAAACTCTAGGTTGTCTAAAAACCCTCCCAAATTATCATTTTCCAGTTCATTCCCACATCTTGTTGTCATATCCCTAAATATAATCCCTATTCTCTGTTCCCTACTGTCAAATACGCTTATCCCCTATACCCTAGTCCCCAAACAAAATCCTTAAACCCCTACTTACAAAATAGTCCATATTAAAAATACCCCCCCTTTCTCACTATCACATCATACATATCTCATCCTACATCACGCAAACTCCTCTCCCCTTCCCCTATCCCTATTCACCATAACTCAATTCTTGATTACCTTCTCTAGGGTTTCTAAAGCTTCAAATCTCCATAATAAGAAGGTAACTCTTGTCGAGGTGACATTTACAGTTTCCACCTCCATCATTACTGATGCTACAAGGATTTTGAATGTGGGGGAAAAATGGTATAAAGCACAATATTTGGATGAGCACTACTATGAGCCATACATTAAATCCAGGTATAGGAATGAAAAGAAGAGGACCTTTCCTTTTAGGTTCCTTCACGAAAAGTATGCCTCTATGATGAGGATCATTATGAAGTATTTTACATGTGAGGGAAGATTTTCCATATTATACACCTATCATATTAGGATTCTTATGCACTTCACAAGAGTGAAAATGTTGAACATCCCGTACTTCTTATTTAGGAACATTGAGAATATGGCCTACATTGTACAGAAAAGGCCATACCCCCAGCAAATGAATAATATTTATCACTATTCCTTTATTAAGATTATTGTGCTACATCATCTAAACATCCTTGACATCTCCTGGGATACATTTATTGCCAATGACATCTTCAATGGTCCTCATATTCCTCCACCGGTGCCTCAAGAAGCATAAAGGCTTTCCAGCAGTACCAAAGTAAAGAAAAGTAAGAAGGTTAAAGAGACTAAAGTTGTTGAGAAGCCATAAACCTACAAAACATATCAGAGAGGGGCTAGAAAGTTGTTTGCAGTGGATAGGCAAGTTTTTACTCCACCTGATGTGGAAGGAGCCTTGCCTTCTTCATCAGCTCATACACAAATGCTTGCTCCACAAACTATGGAAGGGGTTTTGCCTTCTTCATCAATACAACAAGTGTAGTAGGTGCATAAAGGGAAGGAAAAGATGCTGGAGGAAACCCTCAATGATGAAGAGGAAAGGGAATTTGATTTGATGGAACATGATGAACCAAAACATCCACAGATTCATCATGGCATTGAGATAGTCAACTTGGAGGCTCAAGATGAGGTGACAAATGAAAATATAATCATAAAGGAAAAAGACGCACAGATCCAAGCACTGGTGCACAACTTGGCAAGAGCTAAGTATGTCATTTCATACCTTGAGCAAGAGAACAAGCAGCGAAGTGACAAACAAGTCCTCATGGAGCTGGAACTTCTCAAGGCAAAGAGGCAAGATGACAAAGGCAAATCAGTAATGCAAGAGGAAGAGACCCCAGCCACCTTGACTACAGAACAAAGGCTTGAAAAGGAGATTAAAGAGGATA
Organism: Pinus taeda; assembly: GCA_000404065.3. Taxonomy (NCBI): domain Eukaryota; kingdom Viridiplantae; phylum Streptophyta; class Pinopsida; order Pinales; family Pinaceae; genus Pinus; species Pinus taeda. The sequence continues at coordinate 100,307 of APFE031707740.1, read as the reverse complement.
GAAAATATGGCTTGACAAGGTCAATTTGCATTTGGAGAAGCTGCTACAAAGGGCCAACAGGGACAATCAAATCATCAGGCACATGGTTCGCCATTACAAGACCCAGAACATGATTTGTAACATAAGAGTCAAGCAAATGAAGACAAGGCTAAGACAAGCCCTCAAAGGAAAAAAGGAGGGTGATGGGCTTAGGTTGCTTACTGAAGCTTCCTTGGCTAACCTAGACACTTGATGGTGGTGGTCTCCCACAAAGTTTGAGCAAGTTTTGAGAATTTTTTCATTTTTTAAGAATTTAGCAGTCTTTTACTCAGAAATTTTGGCTCTATGTGTAGTGCCACTAGTGCTGCGCTTTTCTTAGGAGCATCCAATGGCCAAAAGAATACAATTATTGGATACCTAATTATGTAATCATGATCCCTGTGCATTTCCTAAGCTTTTGGAGCAAAATTGGTCAGCCAAAAGGTCAAAGAACACCTAAAAAAATCATGTTTCTGCCCCTATTTTGACCATGGCGCTACGCATAGAAGCAGTATTGGGAGAATCAGCTTTTGAGGGGTCAAATAAAATCCAAATAGAAAAATAAAGGCATATTTGTAAATTCAACAAGACAAGCTTTCCAATGAGCTATCATGAGCTCAATTTGGACATCAGGAAGGCCTCCAAAATGGCCCTGCAAAAAGTGTTGCGCATAGCCTTCTGGCACTGCGCATAGGACAATTTTCTACTAAATTTTCACTTTATTGTGCCATGACTGTAATTGTTGGGGTTTATCTCATGGATGATGCTTTTACTGATGTAAATGGTCACTAGGCATGTAAATAAGATGAATATTAGTTACTGGAGGGTAGATTCATTGGATCAAAAGTTCTCTTGAAGTCAAATGAATCAGTTTCCTCCCTTTTAGAGGCAAGTTGTTAGGGTTGCCTAGATTCCAGTTTCTTGTTCATCTTTTTATGGATTAGTTCCTCATCTTAGGGATTCGCCCCCTAAGGATGGGAGGAGGTTCAACTGAGGTCTATATCTTCTTTTTCATTCTCATTGTAAAGGGTTGTGTTGAGTTACGAAATGGGTATGTATTTACTCCTAATTTCATCACCTTTTTCCTCTTTTCTTATCTTTTTCATATCTCAATACGCTAACATATTGATGGATTATGATAAGAAATGGATGAACTACTCGCAGTTAAGAATTAGCTATCATAAGTAACAAGTACTCCTCTTTATGCAGAAAAACGACGAAAGGAACAGTTCCTGTTCCCTAACAATGGAACAACATAAACCAACAAACGAAGGATGGAACGCATTGGTTGCGGACAGGGCGGAGGACGAATCAGGAGGATCAACATGAAATAGGAAAGGTGTATGAAGATAGCAATTAGTTGCGAATCCCTCAGTATCGGGAGATCCTAAGGGATCACATTTATCTTTTACCTCTTTTTAACTATAAAAGTAAATGATTGTAGGAATAAAGGGGACGGATCTTTGTTATTTAAAATTGTAATTTTAAGTTACAAACTCGTGTTGTTGGAGAACATGACCATATTTTAATGCTACTTAAGTTCGACGATTAATATATAATTGAAGTTGTTGTTCATTCTTATTCTCTGAAGTAGCTCAGCAGTGTCCACTGGTGGCTAAGGGCTCGGCCTCTGGTGGATTAAAATGCTTCCTTGTGTTATATATTTTTGATTCTCGGAAGTTTGATTGGTTTGATAATTTTCCTGTTTTTTGTGAGTTCATCTTATTCGCTAAATTATCGCTTTCCTGTATTGAAGTCGTACATTTCCTTTACATGTTTTACATCACTGTCATTTGATTCAATTTACGTTGATTCCAGATTCAATTATTTAGATAGTGAATCGTATTGATTTAATCAACTGTAAGAGTTTGGTTATCACTATTGAACTCTCAGATTTACATCATTTCTATTTGGATTGCTTTGTAGAGATTAAGTATGATTTAGATTAAATCAGCTAAGAAGAGATGAGTTATTGCTACTGTGCTCTCGGTTGATGCTATTGTTAATTGAATTTCTTGTGTGAGATTTGATTACCATTCTAGTATAGGATTGAGTCTCGAAGCTTAGATGTCATATTTCCTTTAACTATTGCAATTTATGTTTATTAGATGCATCTGTTTACTCTTGTATCAAAGGTCTATACTTCCTTTTAAGAAACATTACTCTCTAGATTTATAGCATGCACATATTGTGTACACTCTTGGAATAAAAGGACTTGCCTGGGTTGATGATTAATGTGGGGTAATAAGGAGTTTTAAAAGACACCGATTATCAGCCAACATTTTGGCGCCGTCAGGGAGAGTGTCACCATCTTACAAAGAGTAATGTATACATGATAATTGTTGTTGGTAAAGAATTGGGTATTAAAAATGGAAGGTAAGAACCTACGTAACGAGTAAGTAAAGTACTTGCTCCTCTGCCCGCTTTTTAGCACAATTATAGAAAAGTAAAGTAGGTTTTTGATGATTGTCTGTTGAGAGAGAAATGGGTATTAAAAACAGAGGTAAGAACCTGTGTACGGAGCAAGTAAAATGCCTGCTCCCCCGCCCGATTTCCAGTAGAATTGTTAGGAAATTAAGGTAGAAATAAACATTTGAATTTTTGCATGAATGACTAAGAAGAAAAGACCAGAAAATGATACAATTCCACATCCCAAACCTGAAAAGTCTAAGGGACCGGTGACCCTTGGACGATCAACTTTTATTGACGACATCTTAAGAAAAGTTGAATCTCATCCATCAGTAGGTCCCCGAACCATTGCTTCTAGACAACCTACTCTCTCCCTTCGGGCCACAGGCTCACCATCTATAGCCTATGGTGAGGTCCATAGTAAAACTGAAGGGACTGAGAAGAGTTTTCAAGACATTGAAAATTCACAACCTATTCCCTCACAAGAAGGGAATTCTTGCAACAGCTGTGAAGGAGGAGGAGAAATAGGGGAAATAGAGGACCCAAGATCCCCTCAGGTAGTAATTGAGCAAAGGACACCCAATGTTCCAGATCAAGGGAGTGTTATTAGGATCATTCCCACCTCTTCTAAACAACCCAAAGATAACTCTCTAGCTCCAGAGATCCTGGAAGGGTACTGGCATATCTTTGATCAAATGGCCAATAATCCACAAGCACCCCAGACCTCTACATTATATTATCCTATTGTTGACATAGTTGTAAACGCACCCATGAAAGTTATCCCTCTACAAAATATTCCCACCTTTCATAGACTCGCGTCAGAAGATCCGGAGGCATTTCTGTTTGAATTTGATGTGCTATGTCGAGGTTATGATTACACCACCGATCCCCAGACACGGAAGTTGTTTCCCTCCACTTTAAAGGGAGTAGCCTTGTGTTGGTTTATGGGACTAGGTGGGGGCACCATAAATGATTGGGACCAAATGAAAACTGCTTTCCTTAAAAAATATCAGGATTATTGCAGATCTAGAGAACTAAAAGATGAGATATTTCAAATGGTAGCAAGACTTAGTGAAAATTTGGAAGAGTATGTGGAGTGTTTCCAATATAAACTCCAAAGGTCTCCCTACGCAAATCTTCCTTTGCCTGATAATGTGATAAAAACCACGCTGATTAAGGGGATGAAAGACCAATGGATAGAGACATTAAATATTATGGGTAAAGGTGATATCTATCAAGAAGAATATTCTAACATTATTAATTTGTGTATCAGGTGCTCGAGGGGTAGTACAAGACTAAAACCAGTTGAGTGTGATATGATCACCTGGGATAGCAAAATCTCTGGCGGAAACATTACTTGCTCTAAAATCGACAAACTGCTGGAAGATTTCAAAACGGATATCCTGGGAACCTTGACAACACAATTAGACGTCATGCAAGCCAAGTAGAAGCAGGCCCAAGCAGAACAGAACCTGGTGATTTTTTCCCTCGATGCAGGAAGAAACATAGTCATAAATAATGTCCACTCGATATGGTACAAACCTATTCCATATTCACTAAAGAACTTGCCACAAAAAATTGCCCATCGCTCCCAGGATTAAAAGTGGTCTTCAAAGAGGCAGAGGAAGAAATGGAACCAGTCTACCTATTAAATCAGCGTTGCTAATGGCAATCACGGCAAACAGGTATGCCTACTGACCCATCTTCATTCTTTCAGCCCTCACAATATAATTCTCAGAAATACACAGGAGCTACATGGCAAAACCAGCCACCTTTTCCTAATTGGTCACCACAAGCATTTTCTATGCTACCTTGGTCAAATCAATCAAATCCAAACAATAGTTGGCCAAATTCCTCTTACTTTCCACCATTCTGGTAGAACAATCCATATCCATCTCAATGGTCCCCCTCCACTTCACAAAACCAAAACTGGCAGTCAAACTGGCAAGGACCTACAAACCAGCCAGCAGGAACAATCTCCTTGTCTCAACCTACGCTATCAGCACCTTACACATTGCAACAGAATCCTCAACCCAATTTACAACCACAACTCCCAGCCCAGCCAAACCCAAATCCCAACAATAGATCAGTTCAGTCAGTACAAATTATTGAAGAGATGGATCCAGAAATTGAGTTAAGAGAGTGTAATGAACTCAAATTGAGGTCTGGACGGATAATCAAGTCAGAGGGTGATAATATAAAAATAGAAGAACCATTACCTGTAGAACAAACACCTCAAATGGAGAATACAGTTAAATAGAAAAGCCACGATCAAACTATTACCTCTTCTCCACCATTCCCAAAAAGATTGATTATACCTCGCCCAATGGAATATCCCGATTTCGATCTCCTAGGAGAATTAAAAAATATTTGTGTAAAAATACCCCTCCTCCGGGCTATTCAATACATTCCAATCTATGGAAAAACCATTAATGAATTATGTACCAAAAAGCCTATGAGGAAAATAAAAGCAACACCAATTGTCCACGTAGTCGGAACTTTGTCTAATTTATTATCAGGCAGAGAAACACCAATGAAATATGAGGACCCAGGAAACCCTATAGTCAAAGTACAAATAAATGGATGTTCCTTTCCCAATGCATTAGTCGATCTAGGGGCAGCCATTAATATTCTCACAACAACAACCTGTCAAAGACTTGGCATCACAGCCTTAGATCCAACTACGACCTTGCTGGAACTTGCTGACTGATTAGTTTTCAAACTAGAAGGGACATTACAGGATGTAATGGTATCTATAGATTCTTGGGAATACCCAACAGATTTCTTGATTATTAATCCTAGAAACCGGCTAGATGGACATCCTCTAATACTAGGAAGACCTTGGCTAGCGACCGCAGATGCTTATATAAGTTGTTGAACAGGCAGTATGAATATAGCAAGAGGAAGTAATGTGAAGAACCTAGCTTTATATCCTCCAGCTCAGCCAAGCCTAACTATAATAAAAACTAGGAAACAACCTGTAACATATTTAACCGAAAATATTAGATCACCACTAACTGTAGCAGATGCTCTTGAATTTAAGAATCAAATAGAAGATGACATTATTAACACTCACATTAACCACCCAGCTGCCATATCTAATCTAAAATGTCTCATGATTGAAGCAGCCTTGGATAAAGAAATTGAAGAAGATCCCTTAAAAGATATCAATGACCAAACAATTCCAACAACAACTATTTATAACAGCAAACCCATTTAAATTGAGTCAGGGAAAGTCCTAAACATTAACAAAAATCTGACTGATGACTAGCCGCAGAGGCTTATTCAACTCCTTAGAAAATATAAAGAGGCTTTCGCTTCGGATTACTCGGATATGAAAGGGATTGACCCCCAATTATGTATGCACCACATCTATACTGAGAAAGATGTGAGACCCATTCGACAACCTCAACGAAGATTAAACCCTCACCTAAAGGATGTTGTTAAAGACGAACTACAAAAACTATTAGATGTAAATTTCATCTATCCTATATCTCATAGAAAATGGTTTTCTCCATTAGTTGTGGTTCCTAAAAAGAATGGGAAGTGGCGTATATGTGTCAATTACATATAGATTAATAAAGCAACGCAAAAAGATCATTTTCCCCTCCTGTTCATTGACCAGGTTCTAGACACATTGGTAGGTAAAAAATTCTTCTCTTTCTTAGATGGTTTCAGTGGCTACAACCAAATCCAAATTGCCCCTGAAGACCAAGATAAGACTACCTTCACTTGCCCCTGGGGGACGTTTTCTTAAAGGGTATTACCTTTCAAAGTGTGCAATGCACCTGCCACATTCCAGAGAGAAATACTCAACATTTTTGTAGACTTGATAAACGAGGGACTCGAGGTGTACATGGACGACTTTACACCCTATGGAGATGACTTCAAGCCGGCATTACAAACGCTGGAGAAAATCCTGCAAAGATGCATTGCTACTAGGCTCTGCTTAAGCCATGAGAAACGCCACATGATGATGACCGAAGGCCTCATCCTGGGTCATTACATCTCAATAGTTGGAATTCAGGTAGATCCAGTGAAAATTTAGATAATCCTCTTAATACCTACCCCCTGCACTCAAACTGAGGTATGTAGTTTTTGGGGATTTTCTGGATATTATTGAAGATTTATAAAGAACTTCTCCCAAATTGTTGCACCATTATATGCTTTGACAGGAAAGATTGATTTTATATGGACTGACAAATGTGACATTGCCTTTGAAGAATTAAATGGCTAGTATCAATAGCCCTAGTATTACGGGGTCCGAACTGGGATTTACCATTCCAGATTTCATCTGATGCATCAGATACGACCATTGGAACAGTTCTCGGCCAAGAGGAAGATAAGAAACCCTATTTGATATACTACATCAGAAAAAATTTAACTCCTGTTGAATTAAATTACACCGTGACCGAGAAAGAGTTTCTAGTTGTAATCTATGCTATTAACAAATTCAGACACTATATAACAGGATACCATGTGGTTTTGTATACTGATCACTCTGCTATCAAATATTTAGCTAATAAACCTATTAGGAATGGAAGAGTGACACGATGGTTAATTCTTTTGCATGAATTTGATATAACAATCAAGGATCGACCAGGAAAGGAAAATCTGGTGGTAGACTTCCTCTCACATCTGCCAAAAACAGATGACGCAGTGACATTAGAAGACCATTTTCCCGATGAGCACCTATTTGTTGTAACTGTGAAAACATCGTGGTACGCAAATGTCATGAATTACCTAGCAGTGGGAAAATTACCCAAGCACCTGACACCTAGAGAAAGAAAAATAATAGTACAATGCAGAACTCGGTTCTCCTGGATCGAAGGATACCTCTTTCACACAGGAGAAGATATGCATATCCACAGGTATGTCAGGGAAGACGAAATTTACGACATCCTAAAAGCCTGCCACGATGGACCTTGCAGGGGACACTTTGCAGACTGCATGACTGGACATAAAGTCTTACAAATGGGCTATTATTGGCCCACCATTTTTAATGACACCAAGAAATTTGTCCAGGCATGCGATAGTTGCCAAAGAATGGGTCGTCCTGGACAGTCTGACGAGATGCCCCTACATCCACAGTTAGTCATCGAACCTTTTGAACGTTGGGCATTAGATTTCATTGACCCAATAAACCCATCATCTAATCAAAAGACATATAAACTAGTTGCAATGGAATATGTGACTAAATGGGTGGAGGCAAAAGCATTACCAAGGGCAACAGAGGACATAGTAATCCATTTTATTTTCCAAATTTTCGTGCGGTATGGCTTTCCCACAGAAATAATTACAGATGGAGGGCCACAATTTTTAGGCCATAAGATTGTTGATGCATTAAAAAATCATCACAGTTTACACAGAATCGTGTCTCCATACCACCCGCAGGCAAACAGCAAGGTATAAAGTACCAACAAAGTAATCAAGGCCATACTAACAAAAGCAGTTGCCTCGCATAGACGTGATTGGGCTACTCAATTTCCAGAAGCCCAATGGGCATATCGCACGACTTGGAGGAATACCACAGGATACTCCCCATATCAGCTAGTGTTTGGAAAAGAACCTATCTTCCTAATAGAATTTGAAATTTAGACATTGAGGATAGCCCAAGACGTAGGCCTGGGTCTGAATGAAGCACAGGTTAACAAACTACATCAAATTAATGAATTGGATGAAATCTAGCTATCATCTTTTCAGCATACTGCATTGATCCAACAACAAAGAGAAAAATGGCATGATGCCCTCATCAAGAAAAAGATATTCCATGAAGGTGATTGGGCACTTCTGTACGATTCTAGGTTCCAGGATTTCTCGGGTAAACTCCAGACTAGATCGTTAGGTCCCTACAAGATATAAGAGTTGCACGATAATGGCACCCTTACATTAGTCACCATTGATGGGTTTGGCTACTCTATTAAAGCAAATGGACATCAAGTACGCCTCTACCACAAACCGTATACAAGGGAATCATTTTTCCAACAGATACGTGAAGATTCTACGATACAAATTCTCGTTGAAGAGGGCAACTCTTCGACAGCACTAGCCCAGTGTAGTTTTTTTTTTTTTTGAAACCTGTACATAAAATTGTTTTTCTTTTTTCTTTATATTTGATTGGATTTGCTTAGAATAGTAGATTGTTTATTAGTTTTTTTCCTATTTTCCTTTGTTGTTCCCTATAAGGAACAACACTTTTTCGTGTGTATTTTCCTTTGTTATTCCCTACAGGGAACAGTTGAGGGAACAACACTTTTTTGTGTGCATTTTTATTTGTTGTTCCCTACAGGGAATAGTTGTTGTTCCCTACAGGGAACAGCTATTGTTCCTACAGGACTTTTCGTAAGCATTTTCCTTTGTTGTTCCCTATAGGGAACAGCTGTTGTTCCCTACAGGGAACAGATGTTGTTCCCTGCAGGGAACAGATGTTGTTCCCTGCAGGGAACAACAATTTTCGTGTTTATTTTTCTTTGTTGTCCCCTACAGGGAACAACTGCTATTCCCTATAGGGAATAACACTTTTTTCCTGCATTTTTCTTTGTTATTCCCTACAGGGAACAACTGTTGTTCCCAATAGGGAACAACAATTTTCGTGTGTATTCTCTTTGTTGTTCCCTGTAGGGAACAACACCTTTTTGCGTGTATTCTCTTTAATGTTCCCTACAAGGAACAGTTGATGTTCCAAGGAACACCACCTTTTTCTGTGTATTCTCTTTAATGTTCACTACAAGGAACAACTGATGTTACCTATAAGGAACAACACCTTTTGCATATATTTTTCCTTTGTTGTTCACTACAGGGAACAGACGTTGTTCCCTATAAGGAACAACACCTTTTGCGTATATTTTTCTTTTGTTGTTCACTGCAGGGAATAGTTGTTGTTCCCTATAAGGAACAATAGTTTTTTGTGTGTCTTTCTTTGTTGTTCCTTACGGGGAACAATTTTTGTTCCCTATAAGGAGCAACACTTTTTGTGTGGGTTTTCTTTTGTTGTTCCCTTCAGTGAACAACAACTTGTGAGTATTTTTTAGAACACACTTTTTCTCTTCCTTGCATGATCATCCCTAGACCATCCGAGTTCACTCTTTATGATCCTCTTTATGGCATAAAAGTACAAATACATATTTAAGGACAACAAGTATGGAGTTTACTGGAACAGGCAAATGTCTTGAATATTATCATCTTTAACAAGATTGCTTTGTATTGATCGAAAAAGAAAGGACACAATTATATATATCACCTCACTGCCCTCATTTCCACTATAAATCAAACTGATTGATTATCTGTACCATGCTAGTTCTCCCATATCCCGTATAACTCTCTTTGTTTATTATCAATAATATTATGGCCATATTTTTTCTATTATGTTCAAACTTCTTCCGCCATCCCTACTCTTAAGGAGTGTTGAGCCACCCTCTATATATAAATGGGAAGTGTTCAAAAAATATATATATATATTCACTAACAATTGTATGTTTTTTTTTTCCATGGATGGAGGATAGGGGGTCTCATCACGAGCCAGCCTGACTACTTTCGCTACTTCCCAGTGAATGGCAATGTGTTCATCCGGTTACCATGCTAGCACATTGGTCTCTACTGTGGATATCATAATGCACTTCCCCAATTATACATAGAGGACCATGGTTCCCAAGGGTTAGAAAGCAACTCTGTCGAGGCTATAGATGCCTACAGGCAAGAGAAGCTCTGTTCATGGTATTGAAGTTTTATTTTACATCAATAATTATTATAATTCCCTCTTCTTATGTTTTCATCCTTCTACGGAGAGACTATGTCCCTAATTTATTGAGAACCTTTATACATGAGTTAATCTTTTTAAATCAATCACAATAGTTTTAAGTGGAATAATGGTTGTAAAGTATTATTTCCTGTGTATGATGTCCTTTTTCTTTATCGCATCACCTCACGACATCTTATCAGTTATTGATAATTCTTGTTACACGCCTTGTTTTCATCACTCCAATATCCTTTATGATCCTTTCATTAATATGCGTACCTTGCCACTTTCATTACCCAATCCATCACCCCTGTACTTCGCCGCCAACGCGTTATCCTTTCATTCATTCGGTCGTAGGCGACCTATTATTTCGAAGGGGGGCGAGGACCTCCAGTATACTTATGCATGCACTGTCATCTTTTCATTTGATTTTGCATAACAATACGACATCCCATGATCACAGAGCATGTGGCATTATAACAATCCTCGATAATGGTATTTATGTTTATAAAGTATCACCTGATAGAGCCATTACAACCATTTATTGTTCCATCACTCGGCTCTGTTCGTTTCTATGCTTTCTTTGCTACACTAATTGTTTGCAGAATTCAAGCATCATGGGAGGAAGAATAGTGCGCCGAGAACCTTTAACACTGGTTGTCTCTGATGAAGCCAGGGAAATTCTAGCTCGCGCAAGATGGAAAATCAACCCGCCAATGATGAGATCGCCATCAAATTTTTAAGGAATCTATAGAATGGACAATCTGTGGTAAGAGGCAGACAAATCACTGTAACAGACGTTGTGATAGCAGAAGTGTCTAGGTTGCTAGTAGAAGGACTAATATGGGCTGGCAAGCGATTAAAGTTGCATGATGCTATCGAGGCTTTTAGGGACGAAGGACAGGAGTTAATCAAGAAGGGCAAAGGCATTCGACCATCTTCTCTTGGAAATCCATGGGGAGAATTGGCATGAATTGTCCATAACTATATTACTTGCGATGGGCGGAAAGACGTGGTAAGGCCTCGACAACTCAAACTTTTAGCAATTTTAAAACAAAAATGCTCTGTTAATTTGCCTGCACTGTTGAATTCATTACTGCATGACACTGTCGAGAGGCTGAGATGGTCCCAACACATAGAAACTGTAGTTAGCCACCATTGTCTGATCAGGTTAATAGTTAGCTATAACCTTTCCCAGCAACAATCAACCTGGGATGATCTAATATTAGCCCTTGAAGGAGGTGTAGCCCTGCCAACACCTAACACTATTACAAAAACAAAGAGGACTACCCTTTCAGGAAGCATACCTCACAAATGCAGACGATCCACAAGGTTCAGGTCAAAATAGGGAGCGTCTGAAAATCCTCAAGGCAATGCTAGTCAACCCATAGAATTATCCAGCCCAGTAAGTGAACAATACTTGCAGGTAGAGTTAGAAGGAGAAGATAACCCTGAATCAGAACCTGAGGAAGGAACAAGGCATTCTGGAGATGAACCAAGAAATGAATTGGGACTTCCCTCAACACTAAATGTGAGTCCCCAAGGTGATCTGTTGCACGATTTCGAGATGGCCCAAGTCCTAGCCAACATGAATGTATACATGCAGCCTGGAAGGACTGCTCAATCTTAACTTAGGAGAAACCCAATCTCCTGGGAATTCTGGCTATACAAGAATTCTATCTCCCTCAAAAGATGCAAACCGTGAAGTGGAAGTAGATGCAGAGGCCATTCAGGAAGTAGAGAACCAATCTAGTGACACGCTCCCAATAGAAACAGCCAAGAAGGCCTAAACACAGAAAACATAGGCCAAGAAGAAGAAGCAGAGATAGTGATTATTTGGGAAGCTGATAATCAATCTGGAGACACGGTCTTATTGGAATAGAGCTAGGGTGAACAACCAGGGTCTTTACAAATAGAAGCTATTAACGAAACTACCAGCAGACCAATTACTCCTCTGAAAAGGTATAGAGCCAAATTTAAGAAGCTAAGAAAAGAACAGCAAAAGCTTCACAAAACGGTCAGGAGGCTCAGAAGAAAAATAAAAGAAATCACAACGAGAAAGGTTCTGGACAATACCCCGGAGATAGTAAATGCGGTCGTACAAACAGAGTTATATGAAGGTAAGGCCACAAGAACTCAAACTAAGCCCATACCTACTCAAATAGTCATCACCCAAGAAGAACAGCATGCAATTTTGGTAGACGTAGCTACTTAAACAGAGGATGTACCCTCTTATAGCATGGCTACTCAGACGGAGGTTTGGACCTCCCATAATAAAGAAATACAGACAGAAGAGATATTTTCTCATAGCATAAGAACTCAAACATGCATACAAGCCAAGGACATCATGACACACAATGACCCCATTATACTGAACCTTTAGGAAGAATTAGCACAAGCTCAGCACGTGTTAGAACGGCTTAAACAAGAAACCATTTCCCAGCAGAAATATCAAGAGCTGCAAAGACAACTTCAGGAAATGAATGCAACTGAGAGCGAGACTTTCGACAGATGTAGAAAGGCAGAAGAGAAAATAGAGAAAATCAAGCTCAAACTAAACTAGGCCATAGGTCAGACAGACACCATCTGCTCACTATATACAAATGTCTTGGCATGCAGGTCTCCCACCACCAATTATGCCTTGTTTTTGTTAGAATGATACCTATTGTTGAAATTAAAGCCATGTGAGCTGGAAAATCCATTGAATTAAGAACAATTGAAGATTTTATAAATTTCTACAAACAACATGGCGTAAAGGTTCAAAGGCTTCTTTGTGAGTTTTGCCTGCACAATTTTGTATTAGAGAACAAGGTGGAAAAGAACCCTAACCCTTTTGTGGGAGATGTTCAATTCCAAGCTTTTATCTTGTTTGCAGTTAACCAACTTAAATGGTTTAAAGCTCATAACGCATTCCAAAGACATGAACATGGATTGGATCTTTGGGTAAGAAGTGAACCCAAGCACCCTTTACAAATGCTTGCCAACCATAAGAGTTTGATGACAAGGGACGGGGTGATTAAAATCTTGGGGCCCATTCATAAGGAGATTGTACATAACAGAGTATCATATTTCTTCTCCATTCAAGAAAGCTCTCTGGCTGCATCCAAGCTCAGGTAGACGGTATCCACTAGTAGTGTGCAGGATAGGAAGCCATTTAATTACAGAAATTTTAAAGCAGTTGTGGCCCGTTTTGTCACCTATAACGATCTTATTTTGAGAGAAGGACCTTATTGGTTAGGATGTCGGTTTCGTAGCCCCATCATTTGGTATCCTCTTGAAGGTTATCGGGCTATCTACAAATTGCCTAAAGGAAAGGAAGGGCCCGCCTTTGCGCTCCTGGATCAATATCATGGTTCTAGACTAATTTTTTATGCTCCCTCTCCAGCCTACTGTTTTACTGTACTGCATAAGGACTACTTACTTTTCATGAGGACATGAAACATGGTAAGCAGGGGAGTATGTTGAGTTACAAAATGGGTATGTATTTACTCCTAATTTCATCACCTTTTTCATCTTTTCTTATCTTTTTCATATCTTAATATGCTAACATATTGATGGATTATGATAAGAAACGGATCAACTACTCGTAGTTAATATTTAGCTATCATAACTAAGTTTTAATCCTCTTTATGCAGAAAAATGACGAAGGGAACAATTGCTATTCCCTAAAGATGGAACATCATAAACCAACAAACGAAGGATGGAACGCGTTGGTTGTGAACAGGGCGAAGGACGAATCAGGAGGATCAACGCAAAATAGAAAAGGTGTTTGAAGATAGCAAGCAGTTGCAAATCCCTCAGGATCGGGAGATCCTAAGGGATCGCATTTATCTTTTACCTCTTTCTGACTATAAAAGCAAACGGTTGTAGGAAGAAAGGGGGCGAATCTCTGTTATTTCAAATTGTAATTTTAAGTTATAGACTCGTGATTTTGGAGAACGCGACCATATTGTAATGCTACTTAAGTTCAATGATTAATATATAATTGAAGTTGTTGTTCATTCTTATTCTCTGAAGTAGCTCAACAGTGTTTGCTAGTGGCTAAGGGCCCAGCCTCTGGTGGATTAAACTACTTCCTTGTGTTATATATTTCTGATTCTCGCAAGTTTGATTGGTTTGATAATTTTCCTGTTTTCTGTGAGTTCATCTTATTCACTAAATTACCGCTTTCCTATATTGAAGTAGTATATTTCCTTTACATGTTTTACAACACTATCATTTGATTTGATTTACATTGGTTCCAGATTTGGAATTTAGATAGTGAATCATATTGATTTAATCAACTGTAAGAGTTTGGTTATCGCTATTGAACTCTCAGATTGACATCATTTCTATTTGGATTTCTTTGTAGAGATTGAGTATGATTTAGATTGAATCAGCTAAGAAGAGATGAGTTATTGCTACTGTGCTCTCGGGTGATGCTATTATTAATTGAATTGCTTGTGTGAGATTTGATTACGATTCCAGTAGAGGATTGAGTCTTGAAGCTTAGATGTCATATTTCCTTTAATTATTGCAATTTAAGTTTATTAGATGTATCCGTTTACTCTTGTATCAAAGGTCTATACTTCCTTTTAAGAAACATTACTCTCTGGATTTATAGCATGCACATATTGTGTATACTCTTGGAATAAAAGGACTTGCCTAGGTTGATGATCAATGTGGGGTAATTAGGAGTTTTAAAAGGCACCAATTATCAGCCAACAGGTTAGACTCAGTGGGATGCTTAGGCTTTGATAAACATCATTTTATACCATTTACAATAGGAGATTAATGAAAAATTGCAGCTATTTCTTTTGGATCCATGTGGTATGATGCTTAGTTCAGTTTTTCTTATGGTTTCATGTGTTAAATGTATTGTTGACTCCATTCATCATTTCATACTCTTTATGTGAATGTATACAAGTCTGAAAGGAAGAATCCATAACTTCTATGCTCTGTTTTGGGTAGACATTTCACAGTCTATGTTTTCTTCAGTTTAGGAAGAATCCATGGGGTTTACATGCTCTTCCTAGCTCCTCACATGTCTTTTCACCTCATCCAACAAACCCTAAGGTTATTATTGTTGTGCCTATCTTGCCCCATCGAACACCCTGCAGTTTTGACCTAATTTCCTTGCCCTAACTGTTTGGCTCCTCCTGATCCAGCATAACCCTTCAAAATCAAATCAAACCTTGTGCTACTATACCTAGCCTAATATCAGTTTCAAGATCCAGTCAATTTGGCTGAGATCCTTACGGAGAGAGCCCTCTCCTAGCCTAGTAGGGCTAGCTACCTGGCTAAGCGTGGTTTTTGGTTACCCTAGCATTGGCTTCCTTCAGCCTGAGGTTCAATCCAGGTGCTAACATAGTGGCGACCATACTGGGGGACACGAAAGATCAGAAATTAATCACCCGAGTAAGAAGTTTTATTGTGAATTCTTAATCTTGTGGGTGGTGAGTTTTAGAATTTATTCATAAACTGAATTGGAAAGTTGTAAAGCAATATCTTGATTTTCAAAATTAGACATACTGGCTTCCCAAAAATACACCAGATCCAATCTAGATCTGAATCCTCTGACCATTGTCAGTAATCCTCATAAAATTGGGCAAAAATCTAAGAAAGTTGTAGAGAGATCTAGTTTAACCGGAGAACAATCAAGTAAGTATTTCATTCCTAGAGTTAATTCACTCCTGGAAAGGTTAGAGACTTTGCAAGACATTGAGTTTGATATTAATTTTTAGTAGAGTTTATTTCGCAGTAAATCTTTAAGTTGGATTGATCAGACAATTGTTGATTCCTCTATATTTTTTCATAGCCCCGTTGAAGATTTGTTTTCACACAATAAAGCAGGGTCATAGCTTATTCACACTCTTGAACATTTGCAGAACCTCTCTTCAAACTTAAACACTTGGGTGCAAAATACGATTCATAGGCCATCCTTCGATTTTCAAAATACTTCCATTGCATCTACTACCACTCAAACTATCCCTCATCCTCCACCTTCTTCTTCACAGATTGTTCACACCACTCAAACTATTGTTAATCCCCCTTTGATTATACTGAATATCTCAATCCTTGTTTTAAATCCACCACCTCCCCCACCCCCAGTTATGGCTGCTCGATATGCACCCCTTATTTTTCTTCAAAATCTCGGTGCCATGCCCCTGATTATCAAACTAAAATACCTTTCTTTGACATCACTCAAACTATTACAGCTCAATAGCACGTAGATAAGATGAAAGATTTCTTTGACCTCCATGAAGTTGAAATTGAAGATGTGATAATGATACTATTGGTACAAAGTTTTGGAGGAGAAGTTAGGAAATGGTTCAGAGCCCTACCAGTAGCTTCAATCACTACACTACCTGTCCTTCAGAGTCAGTTCCTAGATCGGTGGGAGGTGAAGAAGAATCCCCTTCAGATTTTGTCCGAATATGAGAACATCAAAAGAAATATTGGCGAGAGTGTGCAAGACTATTGTGTGAGATTTAATGCAGTATACAATGCTATCCCTGCAAATATCAAACCACCAGAGGTATTGGCTTTGTTTAAGTTTCTAGATGGATTTGATGTCGATATGGCATATCAGTTGTGTGAACATGATCATACAACCATAGAAGACATGCAAAAGAATGCTGTGAGCGTAGAAATGAACTTGTTGGCCAAAAGAGAAAGAATGAGATCAGAGAAAAGAGTGATTGTGAAAGAAGAAGCATCTACTTCAGCTATAAAAATGGATACATTAATTCGAACAATGGAAAGGATGGTTGATCGGTTGTCTATCACAGACAAACCTGAACAGCAGATCCGGAACCCAAACTTTAGATGGCAGTAGCAGCCCCAATTCTGAATCAAGAAAAGAGAGAAAAAAGCACTGAAACAACCAGCGCAACAACAACAGTAGATCAAAACCCCATTACAGCAGAATTATGTTCAAGGAGTGGAAGAAGAAGAGGACGAAGATTCGGTAATTGAAACAAATCATTTCTTCACAGCATATGGTATGCATATATTTCTGACCGAAGATGAGGAGTATGCAGAAAGTTGTGAAATTTTAAAGGATGAGGACTACATCTTAGCAAATGATGTTGTTTTGGAGACTGAATCTGATGATTATCAGCATGGCTATATGAATGATTTGAGCGCACAGCAGAAACAATATTCTTTGAGGAGAATATATGTATCGGTTAGTCCTATTCAAAAGAGGAAGGGTGTTCAGTCAAAGAATGATCTCTCAAACAATCAAAAAAAAGGAAAGGATCATGCCAATTAGAATCCTAGCAAGGTAAATCAGCCATCAACAAGTACACCTTCAAAAGAGGAAGACAATCAGAAAAAGGATAGTGTAACGAAGGAGAAAACAAATAAGAGGGACATCAGTGTCAAAGAAGTAGAAAAAGTCACATATTTTAATTTAGAAAGTGAAATTGCTAAATTGAAAGTGTTCATTCCTTTGACCGAGCTTGTTAATAATAGCCATTACAATCACCATGTGTCTAGAATACTGCAAATTGATCCTTTATCTGACATGGTGAATGTTGAGGATGATCATCCTGAACTTATTTTGGTCTAGCTATAGAAGGTCAACTAGAAGATAGCGAGGTCCCGCCCTTTTATTTGAGTCTTAGACTGCATGAGTATATTCTTCATAATGCTATGCTTGATTCCAAAGCTTCTCACAATTTGATGTCCAAGGCTATCATGGAAAATTTGGGCCTGGATATCACCCGAAAATATCATGATTTGTATTCATTTGATTCTGGTAGAGTTCGCTGCATTGGTCTCATCAAAGATTTAGTGGTTTCCTTAGATCAAATCCTAGCTAAGAATGTTTTTATGGATGTGGTAGTAGCTGATATACCACCTTGATTTGGTATGATGTTGTCTAGTTCGTGGGGAGCCAAACTCAAAGGCACTTTACAACTTGACTTCTCTTATGCTACAATCCATGTTTTCGGTCAATTGAGGAAGTTGTACTAGGAAAATAAAATGAAATATATGATCACTAGTAAAGAGAAGCCCATAAATCATCCGATAAATGATGTACATAGAGATTTAGAATCTTTTGTTTTGTACATTCATAGTGGATTGAATGATGTAGATATTCAACTCGTAGAAGTAGATGATGTACCAGAAATTTCTGAGGGTTTTAGAGTAGTTTTTAATCAAGAAAAGGAAAAAGCAATAATTCCTTCTGATCAGCTTCCACAGGAGAAGAAAGTCAATAAAGAATAGAAGAATGAAGTAACCAACAAAGGTAAAATTGAAACAAAAGCAGAATTTCAACATCTAGAAGACGAAGACGACCTTTGGAGCATGGACTTTGATGGTGCTTTAGGTAAGGATGGTGTGGGTATTGGAATTTGGATTCGAAGTCCTATTTTTAAGATAGACAAAGTTCCAAGTAATGTTAGAGTGTGTTCCTATAACTTAGCTTTCGATTGCTCTAACAATGAAGCAGAGTATGAGGCATTGATTACAGGTCTAAAGATTTTGAAGAAGTTGGGTGCGAAAAGGATTTATGTTTATGGTGATTCAGAGTTAGTGATTAAACAAGTCAAACGAAAATATCAAGTGAAGCATTCGTGGATGAGAGATTATAGGAACGCAGTCCTGGATATCTTGAATATGTTTCCAGAATACACATTGACAGAGGTGCCGAGAAGTCAAAACATCATTGCTAATTCACTTGCTACAGTAGCGAACAATCTGTAAATTTCAATGAATTCTAGCAATAAATTTGAAATTCATGTCAAGCATAGGCCTACTGTTCCTGATAATTTGAGATATTGCAAGTTTTTTGGGATGACAATGAAATTAATTCCTTTTTGCAAAATGAAGGGAAGTTTAAGGATGCTTTCATTAATGATGTTTGTGATTCTGATGAACAAGACATTGAGGTAAATCAAATGGATTTTTTATAGCTAAAGGATAATGTTATTCCTAGAGGTGTTATACCTTTACTAGAGGAGTTGTTTGATCAAGATGATGTGGTGAGAAAACCAACCTTGGTTCCTAACAATAAAGGAGTTGAAGATGTAAACATTGGGACAGCGGGTAAGCCCAAGCTTGTTAAGTTATCAAAAACATTATCTCCCGAGTCAAAGGCTAAGTATGTTAAGTTGTTGTCTAAACTTTCTAATGTGTTTGCATGGGATTATGTAGATTTGAAGGTCTACAACAAGATCATTATTCAGCACACTATCCCCATCAAACCGAATCAGAATCCTTTTAGGCAAAAGTTGAGAAGAATCAATCCAAAATTGTTACCATCCATTGAGAAAGAGGTAAATCGATTATACCAATCTGGTATTATTGCTCCAATAAGATTCTTTGATTGGGTTTCCAATTTGGTCCAAGTATGAAAAAAGACCGGAGAGATAAGGTTGTGCATTGATTTCCGTAACCTAAATAAAGTGTCACTGAAAGATAATTATCCTCTTCCTAATATGGACCACATTCTGCAAAGAGTATTTGGAGCATCACAGATGTCACTACTAGATGGCTACTCAGGTTACAATCAGATTTTGGTGCATGAAAATACCAAGACAAAACTGCCTTCCCGACACCATGGAGGACTTTTCAATATGCCAAGATTCCATTTGGGCTGAAGAAGGTCGGGCCCACTTTTCAGTGGCCCATAGACATAGCTTTCGCTAACGAAAAGGATGTTTTATTAGTGGTTTACTTAGATGACTTGATAGTATTTTCTGGTTCTAATGATGAGCATTTACACCACCTAAGAATTGTTTTTCAGAAATGCAGGGAGTTCGGTATTTCTTTAAATCCAAAGAAGAGTCTTTTTGCCATGGAGGAGGGCAAACGTCTTGGTCACATCATCTCCAAAAACAGTATATGCATTGATCCTTCCAGAGTGGAGGCAATTAAGCAAATAGACTTTCCGTGCAACAAAAAGGAGATCCAAGACTTCAATGGTAAGATGAACTTCTTACGCGGATTTATACCAAATTTGGTTGAGAATTTGCATGAGTTAACTAATATGTTGAAGAAGGATAGCACTGTGAAATGGACCGAGGATGCCATGAAATATTCCAACTTGGTAAAGCTTGCATTGACCACAGCCCCTGTTTTGATCAATCCCGATTATACTCATGATTTTATTATATTTTCATTTGTGTCTGAGCATACTTTAGTTGTTGATGCAAAAGAAGGATCAGGGGGAGCAGCCCATTGATTTTTCAATCGAACTATCAAAGATGTTTCTCTTTGCTATAACATCGTTGAGAAATAATCTTTGGCTCTTATGAGTTTACATTCTGCATTCGCATACCATAGCATATGTTCCCAATGCGACTGTCAAAGATGTCATCATGCAAACTAATCTGGAAGGGAGAAGAGGTAAGTGGATAGCAGCAATGTTAGAGTATGATCTTAAGATTAAGCCCACGAAACTGATCAAAGGTCAAGGCTTGGCAAAACTCATGGCTAAGTCAAATCTTCATGCTCTAGACATAAATCTTATTGCAGCAATATCAGATGAACAAGATGGTGGCACACTCATTCAAGTATCAGAGATGTTTCTCAACTCACCTTGGTATTGCGATATAGTATATGTTCTTCAGCATCCTTCTCCTCCTCCTGGAATGTCCAAAAGTAAAGGTAGATCACTAAAGCTGAAGTCTGCAAAATTCTGGATTTTGGATAGTGCTCTCTATTGGAGAGATCCGGGAGGGGTTCTTCTTAATTGTTTGGTTGAAAATGAAGCTCAGCAGGTAATGAATGATTTTCATAGAGGAGATTGTGGGGGCCACTTGTTTTGGAAAACAACAGCTAATAAAATCTTGAGAGCAGGTTATTATTGGCCATCTTTATTTTTAGATTTATATAAAATAGTCATGAGCTACCACATATGTCGAGTTTTTCAGGGAAAAAGGAAGTTGCTTCCTCTTCCTTTGAAGCCAGTTGTAGTTAATGCATTGTTCCAGCAGTGGGGGCTTGATTTCATAGCAGAAATTCATCCTTCTTCATCAGCACAGCATAGATGGATTCTAACAGTGACAGATTACTTCACCAAATGGATCGAAGCCATTCCAACAAGGCAAGCTACAAACACGGTAATCATTCAGTTTTTAGAGTCTAATATCTTGTCTCGTTTTGGTTGCTCTCACAATATTATTACAGATAATGCAGCTGCATTTATTCAAAGAAAATGGTTGACTTTTGCAACAAATACAACATCACATTGGGTCATTCCACGACATACTATCCACAGGGCAATGGGCTAGCCGAGTCTTCAAATAAATCCTTGGTAAACATTATTAAGATGTTCGAGGCAAACAAAAAGAATTGACATCGAAAGCTTGTCAATGCTTTGTGGGCTGACAGAGTGAGCAGTAAGAAATCAATAGGTATGTCGCCTTCTGAATTGGTTTATGGTATTGATACAGTGTTTCCTACATCCCTTGTAGTCACAGTCAAGAGATTATTGCAAGAAGTCAGCGATGAAGAAGATGATATTCAATGCCTGATTAATCAAATGATTCACCTTAAACAAAAAAGGGAAGACATTTCTCAAAATACTTTCCTGCTACAAGAGAAGATAAAGAAAATTTATGACCGCAAGACCAAGGCATAAAAGTTTTAGCTGGAAGATGTAGTGTTGCGATGGGATGCACGAAATGAAGAAAAAGGGAAACACGGTAAGTTTGACAATCTGTGGAAAGGACCTTATAAAATCTTAGCCTATCGAGGATAGGATGAACTTTTATTAAAGGAAATGGATGGTCAAGAATGGTCAGGACTGTGAAGTAGGAAAGTGTTCCCTCTGCGGACAGAGGCAACCCTTCTAGCCATAGAGTGGGTCTAGTCACAACAAAGACAAAACAATAATCGATTCCCTTAAATAGTCGTCATTGGATGCCTACCTCAAACCGGTGGTTGATGAAGTTCCATTGCACTACCCCAGCTTTCGTTTCTTTCTCCTCAATGAGCAATCAACCTAAAACACCATAAGAAAGCAATAGAGCATGTAACTGAAAACAGCAATGATCTATTTACTTATAAAGTCAAGAAATCATAAGCTATGAAGTAAATTGTACACAAGACATAGGAAATCATCATTGATTGTATCAAAATGAATCAAGAGCAAAGCTTACAACCAAGTTTTGACATCGTAAGCCTTCTCAGAGGGTCCATCCAGTATGTTTCTTCAAGCATTCACTCTCAAGAATGGGTCTCCGAAATAGACTATATCTCTCTCTCGCTCACAAGCTCTAATACAAGGTTAAGGAACTCCACAACCTATTACCAAACTATTAGCAATCCCACACTTGTCACACTCACACCAAATCTATCTACTTAGTTCCAAAGCAAACTCAAAAGAACTAACCAGCACTGTCCAACTAAAGAACTAACAGATCATAAAAATGGTGAGTGATTTTATAGGAGAAGGAGTCTCCATGAAATGAGGGAGAGGGAGCTTATCCTCAAGGGAGGTTGCACAAGAGGTGGAACCACCATTCCAGAGGAGGAAAAGCAACCCAAATTGACCCAACAACCAGCTCTAGAAACACCCAGAAGGCTGACTGTTTGAACAAATTCGCCAATTCTGGATCGTCGCAGGTCATGAACTAAGGCTCAACGACGGCATCGCAAGGAGGCAATGCATTTAGACCAATCGTCGCGATCAATAGCTGGGAGCCTCACGCCAATCTCTAAAATTCAACTGTCACGGGAAATAGGTGTACACCTGTGATTCTGTCGCGATGAGACTGTTTATGACAAGGGATCGTCGCGTATATTAATGGCTTAATCACGATGAGGAAGAAACTTAGGGAGTAAGGGTCAACTTGCAACATCAGAGAGCATTTTCTTAATCTTCTTACATGAGTGGGAAGATATGAACATGTTTATTTGATGTATGACACAGCAGGGGGACTGAGATGAGGATAGTGACAAATTGTTGTGTAACAGATTACCCCTAAAGCATGAAGCCCGAGAGAGTGGGAGGGGTAAAATGCTTTACGAAACGATGACCGAACTAGAACACCACCTCGAAGAACCTGCAGGCGCAAATACAGCTGATATCTCTGATAGTGAAATACATGTAGTCTAGGCATGGGCACAGCCATCCAAAAGACATATGAAACTTGGTTTGTGGTATGGACGCAGCCACCCAATTGATAAGACCATGATAATGATAAAGTTATGGTCGCAGCCATCCATGAAGACTTAGGTATGGTCGCAGCCATCCAATCAAAGAGTCATGTATGTAATCACGAACCAATCCACGCAGCCCCAACATATGTAAGCTTAGTTCCAGGTCTTGAAACCCTAACCGATCTTGGTACAAATTATAGCATAATCCTAACCGATCTTAGTACAAATTATAGCATGTGAACAAATGTGTTGAGGTCGAGCATGTTAGAAAGTCGCTTGATTACCAGTTAATAATGAAAACCATTAACAAGCGTGAGAGAAACCACCAACAATGCCAATGGCTCTCAAGGTACTGTCCAGTACAATCCACTAAGTGTGAAAAATGGGTTAAATTTGAACACTCGTGGAATCACCCAATCGAAGGCCAATGATGAAAGTATGTCATCAATCACAAAGAACTTACCATTGAGGCATGCAAGCTCCAGGGTACCGAAGGGGATCTCTAGATCAATCTCCTAGATAATGGGTTGGTGTCGACAGGAGACGATTCATCGTAGGAGGTCCATAATGTTTTCCCCATAGATGACACGAGATAAGGAACAAGTGGTAGATGGTGAAACAGAGTATCAGAGGAGGAGGTAAGGGTGTGAACTGCAGAAGGATTATACTCTTGAACATATCAATGACATGACTCTGGAATGCGACAGCATTTTGGTACCAAGGGATCGGAGGTCTGATGGAGACAACATGGATCAAATGGAATGAGGCAAAATGGCAACCCAAAACCCCAGAAGGCCAATGACGATGTGGGGATATCCCAACCCGACGAGAAGAAAAAGTGTCGATGTTCAAGAGTGACTAGCTGCCGTAGGTAACCAATGACGACTTCCAAAATTTTCCCCACCATTGCTAGCAAGTACCCCAATTATTTTTGAAAAACAAGCTTGAAGGGGATAACATATGCTTGTAATATAAGTTCAACCTTCGGATGAATCCAACCTAGTAATAGTTTAACAAGCCCTAGGGAGGAGAAGCTCGAGTCTCGTCATGGTGTCGAGTCCAATGTCGTCAGGGTTTAACGAGTCCGACATAGGGAAAACTCGGAGTCTTTTTCATGTTTAGAGAGTTTGAAAAGGACACGGAAAAGAAAACTCCAAGGGGGTCCTTTTTCGTAAATTTGTGTCCCTCAAGCCCGAAAAAGTAGAAAACAATACCCGAGAGAACTGCTTGATCATTACAATCAATGAGTACTTTTCGTAATTAGCGGCTTCGATCTGAAAAAAGTAAAAAAGCGATTGAAGACAC
The DNA here is from genome assembly GCA_000404065.3 of Pinus taeda. Taxonomy (NCBI): domain Eukaryota; kingdom Viridiplantae; phylum Streptophyta; class Pinopsida; order Pinales; family Pinaceae; genus Pinus; species Pinus taeda. The sequence continues at coordinate 75,739 of APFE031707740.1, read as the reverse complement.
GTCATTTCATAACCAGTATCGAACTCGAAACGATAAAATTCTGGCGATATTTTCATGTTTATACGGTCATAAAAGAGCTGAAAGTGGACCACCTTGTATTCCATTTAACGAGTTAAAAGGGAAAACTCAGCAATCTTTTTGTCTTTTGTATGTCGAAAAAGGGCTTAAAGAAGATTTGTAGAAAATATGGAGCAAGCATATATTAATCATTAAATGTATCCATTGTCCCTGGTTTTGCACAAAAAAAACCACAGTATAAGACCCATTCGATAAAAATGCACTATATATTTGAAAATTAGGTTAAAAAAACCCTAAAACCATAGGCAAAACCCCAAAATATAATAAAAAACCCAAGCCCTATAGTTAAAAACCTAAAATTTTAGAAAATCGCTATAAAAAGGGCTCATGGTAATTCATTTTACATTTACACTTGGAGTTTTTTACCTTTGGTGATTTTGAGTGCAAACATGTGCGAACTTCAGAGCTCGATTCTGGCACCAGTGATCGACCATCCTGCTCGAGACTCCTACCAAGTAAGTACACCGTCCTTTGTGCTGCATTTTCATTGTTTTTATGTTCAATTTGATGTTCCATAAGTGGATTTCGGCGGATTTTTTGTTTCAAATTCGTTCCTCAATCGTCGTGAAAATCCCTCATGGGTTAACGATGACCGAGCATGCTAACACACACCACCATCGAGGTCATCACTAGAGACAGGTGTACTATCGTGACGATCGAGGAAAAAATTACTCTAATTTTGAGCCATCGCTACTGTTTGAAAAACAATCACGACGACGCTGTAAAGTTTGAATTTTTTATAATTCACACATTTCAGCCCATAAAAACGATTCTAATTACATTTTTTCTTCAATGCAGAGCAATAATGGCATTTGTATGGAAAGAGAGAACCCACATTGACGATGACGAATGGGAATTTAATGACCCAAAGTGCAGAAGAGACCTGCGTGAATGTGGATTATTGAAATTATTCCTTACACCATACCTTTAGGCACAACCAGACTTGCTTGAGCTGTTGATCTGTTCCTAGAACCCAACAGAGGGCAAGTTCGTCACCCATGGTCAAGACATCGAGTTTGACGCAACGGACATATATTTCTTGATAGGTTTGTCTCGTCACGGTGAGAGACCAATCATGGAGGGTGTACGGGCTACCAACAAGACTCCTGATATGTTAATAGTGTGGGTGTGCCCAGGGGCACGCAAATCATCCACTAGCAGGAAACTGCAGATCCCGACAATGGGGGATTTGACCCTTCGTTCAGTACTGTTTATGGTTACGAGAGCAGTAGGCTCTCAAGCACAGCATGAGGCAACGAAGACCCAACTGCAATTGGCCCTTGACTGCCTCACTCTGACCATGTACAACTGGGCCGACGTAGTGGCTTTAGCATGAAGAGGCAACTGACTAAGTGCCGACGAGGGGAGACCAAATAGTTTGCATATGGATCCATTTTGATACTGCTCATGCTAGAGTGGGTACCATCACTTCAGCTACAGGATATGGACCTGTATGTGCCGGGACCGCGAGAGACTCGCATCACCCGATGGGTACACGTGATGCCACGAGGAGGTGGTGGTCGGCCAGTATCATGGGGAGTACTATTTCGAGAGTGGTTGGATCGTTAAAAGATCAACGTCAAGGATTGGCCTTACGCGAGCACAGACTTTCGAGGAGATCCTGACATGTTGCTCCCACCTGGCAAGCAGTGGGACGAGGGAGGTAAAACACTTGGTCAAACACCACACTATTTATGTGTTTTGTTTTTTATAATGTTTTTGGATTTTCACATACATATGTCTTAATTGTCGTTTCTATGTTATTTTCAAACGTGGGACCAAAGACACCCGTGGGACTGGCTCCTGCGGCACGGAGGGAGGGCAACAAAAAGCTGGCTCTAGCTCACCCAGGCGGTAATGCAGAGGAAGAGATTGCCCAGAACCTCAAGGGCCTGACTGATGGGATCCCAGATTACAGGGGGATCGAGGAGGTCCCGGTGGAGTATTAGAGACACACTGTCGGTGTGACACCTAGGATACACAGACTCTTGAGACGAGTAGTGCGAGCGGTGGTCTGCTATAGGGAGCAGAACCCACCACAGTAGACACTTAGGCGTACTTCCTTGCTATTTTTGAGAGACATGTGTCTCAGATGTATTGTGAACACAGACTCTATTTTTGACATACACACTTATTTTTTGTGCGCCAACAAATATATTATATATTAAATAATTATATATACATATACATATCTATGGTTTATGATTTCTGTTTGTTATGTATAAGAGCTTGTCTATGATTTATGATTGTGCAAATGTCCACCAATATGTTTTTTCAATATATCAGTTAATATTCATAACATTTGCATCGAAGACAAAGAATACAATAAACAAGAAATCATCTAACGCACCAAACCATAAAAGGTACAACAACACAAGGGTTCATTTTTACGCAAGATTGAACCATAGAGAACTATGCTTGAATAAAATAAACATGCCCCCAACATATAATCTGATCGAGGTCCATGCCCCCCAAGCTTTATTGCATTCAATAAGATGGATGTGAGAAAGCTTGAAAAGACGAGATCCAAAAAGGCTCGAGAAGGAAAAATTGTTTCATTGTTTTAACGAGGTTGACACAAGGGAAGAACTATCCTCAAACAACTTGTTTCATACTTTAACGAGGTTGAAACAAGATCAAACCATCCTCGAACACCTGGTTTCATTTTTTAAACGAGGTCGACACAAGAAAAGAACTATCCTTGGACACCTTGTTTCATTTTTTAACAAGCTTGACACAATATTGGGAACTATGCTCATCACTCCTTGTTTCATTTGTTAATGAGGTTGACACAAGAACAAACTATCCTCGTACTCCTCTTCATGGGCCATGTGAGAACATGGCTCTCAAGAGGTCTTCGCGGGATGGAAGAAACATGCTCCCGGAGAAACACATGTCATTAGACACCAATGATAGATCGGTTCCAATGCCCCCCGTACATGATGTACGAGACCATATACATGATCATCAACAGAGGTGGAGACAGAATGGGTAGCCACATAATTGGCTTGCGGCTGGGAAGGTATTGCTTGCGAGCAAGAACCGATAGGGGGCGATGGCTGCACAAGAGGCACATGGGGTCTAAAGAATGATAATTGATCTATGGTCACTATTTTTCCGTCGTGTGGAAAACAAACCACACAAAAAATTGAAGACACAAGGGCCCCCATGGCATAAATATAGTCACAGCCAAGGAGAAGACTGAAATCTAAACCACCTTGGACAACCATTATGTCTATATAGACGATTTTGCCTCCCAAAGTAACAGGAAACTTGGGAAGGATCCCTAAAGGTTAACTGGTTCCTCCGTCAAATGGCAACAAATTCTGCGTGATCGGCACAAGCTGTGGGGAGCCCAAAGCTTTCCAAGTAGTGAAAGGTATCAGGCTAACCGACGCACCCTCATCTAAGACAGTGCCAGGTACTACCTTATCATAGGCATGTACTATAATATAGAAAGGCACATAGGATAGAAGGTGGAAAGCTATCAAATTGACTCCAGTCAAAGGAAACGACCGAACTACTTGGTGGGGGTATCATATGACTACCCCCATGCTCAACAAGAGTAGAAGAAGGACTCTCTGAATCAGCTGGGATAGGAGGGTCGTTCTCGGACTCTGAAGAATCTGACGAGACGAGAAGAACATGAGCAGTATAATCATGATGCTCTTCTGGAACCGAGTGATCAACAGGTGGTGAATCCAAGTCGACACTCTCTCCAACTAGTGGTTGTTCTGGAACAGGCTTAGCATAGCAGGCTTGGAAAGAGGAGGACAGACAAGAGAAGAATCTAAGTCAATCTCTTTGTTAATGGGGAGAGGGTCTGAAGAGAACCTCTGATAACCAACGGGAAGTTTAGGTGAAGAAGTTGTAAGACTTTCCAAAATGGCAGAAGCTTTATCCATGAGCAAACAAAGGTGAAGGGGATGGTTGCATTCACAGAGTCTACAGGGGAATTGAATCTTCCCTTTCTTCTTACCACTTCCAGTTGATAGGGTAGCATTGTCATGAGCTACATAGGACGACGAGGGACAAGCCAAATTGTGAGACCATATTTCTAAGTTTCTAGGAATGCTAGGACGATCACGAAGAAGATGATCACCCTTGCACAATTTATAAGGAAACTTAACCTTCCGCGGAGGAGCAGAAGGTGGTCCGACCTGAGATTTACTTGAAGAAATAGCTACATAAGTGGCCTCACATTTATTAGACTTATTCTTCTTCTTCTTCATATTCTTCTTCTTCTTCTTAGTCTCCTGGTTACTAGATGTGAAACTTTCACCAGGAGAAGGAGGAGATGAAGGTGAAGAAATAGGGGAAGAAGGCACAGGCTCAACCTTGGAATTAACGTGTCATGATTCAGATGAAGGAGATGGTGGAACAGGAGTCATAATACTCGGGACCGCCGAGGTTGAAAACAACCAAACGGGCAGACCGATGGTTAACCCACGCAAAGAAAACGTGGCCATGTACGGAGCACCGGCATTTCCAAAAGGCGGAAATGAACCAGGATTTCCATCTGGGGGAAGACCTTGGTCAGTAGAATCAGGGATTGTTGCCATCAGGAACGAGCCAGAAAAAGAAGAAACTTAACTGTAACCAGGAATATTTTGTGGGCAGTAAATTTTATGACGCAGGAACAAAACTTGACCTTTTCATTTTTAAAGAGTCGAGAAAAGGACAAAAGATGACTCTAGTTACCTTCAAATATTTAATGAGCCTGAAAGGACAAGTGCTCAGATGATCCTTTTATTTTAGGGAGTTGAAAAGGAATGAAAGTGACTACTCTAGAGAACTAGGCAAAAGGTTTACCATACAAACCGCAAAGCTGCATATACATCTTGGGGATCAAATGAAAGAAAAATGACCAAGTACTTTTTGTACGGCAACCAATCTTCCTGAATGTTGTGTTCGGTGCATTATGGTTCGTAAGGTAGCAGACACAGCTTACTATGGATGTAGGATGATAACCTAGTGGGGTCTCCCGATATATACTCGACGGCACGGGAGCACAATTTTGTACTAGCAGCTATTGAGTCACAGAAGGAGGAATCACCCAACCTTAAGCGACAATAATAGTGACTAGGTTTAACGACGCCAGAGCACGTCTCTAACCTAGAACTCTAGATAATGAGCGTTAAGTTCCAATGCGTTGTTAAGTTCATTCAAATGATTTTAAGAGTTAATCTTGGATTAGGTTTAAATTTTCAGGCCCTACCGTATGTAGATAAAAACCCTAGGATGCAACTAGAATGAGTAAAGCATTAATCATTTCGAGGAACACCTACTTAAAGGAGGGTAGAAAGCTCATTCCCAAGCAAACGCAAGCGAATGCAAACACTAAGAAACATAATGCATCAATACACTAATCTCTCACGATGCATCGATACTACTAATGAAAGATTTAGAGTTCGCTTTTCAATTTTTCAAACACATATACTTTCACTTTCGTATATCAAATGAATGAAATCCCTTAATTTTTTTGTTTTGAATTTCAATAGACAAACAAGCAAGTTTGAACTAACTGATCCAAACAATTGTGATCTATGCTTGGTAGTGAAGAAATCGAATCAACATAAAAAATTGGTTCAATAATCGACAGTAAAAATCAACCAGCAAGAAAACAAGCAGCGAAAAAGCCTCAAGCAAATCAATAAGACAGTTGTGGATGAACCTTGGACAGACAAGTAACCCAAGCAAATGGTTTCTCGATGAAACCACTAAAGAGCTAGGTCACATGGTAAAAAAAAAAATAAAAATACTCACTCAATGAAAGCAAAGAGACAGAACCTTAACCAAAAGCAATCAAAACAAGCTAATGAGAGACAAGAAACAACAGGGGATAAACAAGACTGGTGGATTCAGGAGGTAAAGTTGTAAAAACAACTTTGCAGGAATCGTCGCAGGTGTTACACTGAAAACTAGAAAATTCGTCACAGGTGTTACATTGAAAACTAGAGACGTCGTCGCAGGTGTTACACTGACAACTAGATACTAGTCGCTAAAGTACACATGTTTTTAGAGACAGTCCAATTTCAGGAGTCGTTGTGGAATTAAACTAGCAACCCGAGACGAAAGCCAAATAGTCGCGGGTACAAAGCTAGAACATCAGCGACGTCGTTGCGACTGTTAGGCTATCTTTAGCGACGATCTTACTTAAGAAAAAGACAAAGTAAAATCACCTAAATGACACTAGATTAATCTTCCGAACAATCAGAAGGACTCCCAGATTGACCCAGTTAATCCAAGAACTGAAGGTGCAACCCCAAAATTCAAGAGACACTAAATCAAAAGACAAACAAGAAGGAAACATACAAAGGATTCCCAAATGGAGTCGCCAACTTGTGAAGTAGGAAAGTGTTCCCTCTGCGGATAGAGGCAACCCCTCTAGCCCTAGAGTGGGTCTAGTCACAACAAAGATAAAACAACAATCGATTCCCTTAAATAGTCATCGTTGGAGGCCTACCTCAAACCGGTGGTTGATGAAGTTTCGTTGCGTTGCTCCAACTTCCGTTTCTTTCTCCTCAATGAGCAATCAACCTGAAACACCACAAGAAAACAACAAAGCACGTAACCGAGAACAAAAAAGATCTATTTACTTATAAAGTCAAGGAGGTTGCACAAGAGGCAGAACCACCATCCCAGAGGAGGAAAAGTGACCCAAACTGACCCAACAACCAACTCTAGAAACACCCAGAAGGTCGACTGTTTGAACAAATTCGCCAATTCTGGACCATCGCAAGTCATGAACTAAGGCTCAGTGATGGTATCGTATGGAGGCAATGCATTCAGACCAGTCGTTGCGATAAATAGCTGGGAGCCTCGCACCAAGCCCTAAAATTTGACCGTCACGGGAAACAGGTGTACACCTGTGACGGTGTTGCGATGAGACTATTTATGACAAGGGATCATCGCATATATTAATGGCTTGATCACGACGAGGTAGAAACTTAGGGAATAAGGGTCAACTTGCAGCATCAGAGAGCATTTGCTTAATCTTCTTACATGAGTGGGAAGATATGAACATTTTTATTTGATGTATGACACAGCGGGGGGACTGAGATGAGGACAATGACAAATTGTTGTGTAACAAGGAGGACCGGTGAATGGTAGGCTCCTAAGACACTATTATTTTTTATGCAACTTGTTGAAGTTGTTTCACTGTCATTGTATATACCAGTTTACTTTCCTTGCAAGATTTGAAGTACGATGTCATTGGAGATTAGGGCTCGAAGTGAAGGCTATAAAGCTTAAATGCTTTGTGTTGTTTTTAGTTTGTTTTTGAGTCAGTCTAGAGTCCGTTTTGAGTAAGTTTTCATTTTGTATCGAGTCATTTTTCAAAAATTTCAAAAAAATTTCAATCTTTCATTTGTTTGACCGTATTGGCCCAATCAACTAGGCACTTGGTCTACAGTGTTCTTGAAACCTCCAAGGAGCTAATATCCCCAATAAGGCCAATGTTAGTGTCAGTATATTAATACTTCCATCAGGGATAAAATCCGCTCTTTTCATTTTCATTATAGGTGTCTCATACTGAAATTTTTGATCATTCCATTAGGTCATGCCAAAAATGATCCACTGATGGTTGCCTTCTTCTTCCCTGAACATCTAATTTTCCTTCATCAGGTATATTTGTTGATCCTTCTTCAGGGCTTTCATTCAGTTATGGTTTTAGTTATATTATTTTTAGAGTCAAGGTAGTTATGTCTCCATTAGGTCTTAGGGTTCATTTCCAAGGTCAAAAGATTTGTTTTATTGCAAATAAAGGGCAGCAAAGGTATGAGGAAGACTAATAAGCAAGAATGGTTGGTAGTTAGTCATGGTTATTGTACAAAGTCCTTATTTCACTAATGTAATTTTCATCTCAAAAACATTGTTTTTTGAGATGAAAACAGAGTATTTTAGTTTGTTCATATTGTTCATATCCTTGATGTAATTCAAGTCATTTTATGTAATAATTGTTCCCATAAACTTCCCAAGGCACTTCTCCTTGTTGCAAGAGAGGGATCATTGAAGGATTATCCCAATCAAAGCATCATCCACGTAAAAAGAGACAAAGACAAGAAAAGCATCAGACAGAGATTTGAAGGCAAAGTAAAAGTTCCAAACAAACATTATAAAGTGGGTTCTTTCTAAGGAAAAATCAAACTCATCCTCTATACAAGATTTAAAAAGCATTTTCAAACTTCATCATGCTCATTTGGCAAGAGAGAAAAATGGAGTTGCAACGAATTGGTGGCCGAAGAAACCTTGGGCGTTGTGCACAGGGAAAAATTTTCAGGCGTTGCGCATAGAGCAAGGAGCGCTGCACATAGGGAAAAATTGTGAGGCGTTGCGCATAGAGCAAGGAGTGCTGCGCACAGGGTGAAATTGTGGATGTTGCGCATACAACCAGAGTGCTACGCATAGAGCATATGTGCCTATGTATTTTTGCACGAACTGCGCATACAACAGGGTGATGCACACTTGTACATAACACTGCACATAGGGCTAGCAAACATCAAAACTACCCTAACAAAGCATCCAAAATCGCTCCTTTGCTACCTAGAGCCTCAAGCAAGTAAGTACACTCCCTAAACTGTCCTCTGAGCACTCATTTCAAGATTTTTAAGTTGGTTTGCTATTGAAATTTTCAAACCCTAGGTTGTCTAAAAACCCTCCCTGCTTATCATTTTCTGGTTCATTCCCACATCTTGTTGTCATATCCCTAAGTATCATCCCTATTCCCTATTCCCTACTATCAAATACACTTATCCCCTATACCCTAGTCCCTAAACAAAATCCCTAAACCCCTACTTACAAAATAGTCCCTATTAAAAATACCCCCCCTTTCTCACTCTCACATCATACATATCTCATCCTACATCACACAAACTCCTCTCCCCTTCCCCTATCCCTACTCACCATAACTCACTTCCTGATTACCTTCTTAGGGTTTCTAAAGCTTCAAACTCAAAAACATGGATAAAGAGGATAAATATTATGAGGAGGGGGAAAACAGTGGCAGTGAAAACATGGAAGATGAACCTCGGCATCAGAGAAAACCACATAAGGGAGGTAGAATTATCAAAGAGGAACAATCAAACATCAGAGAGTTAGAGGCTTCCCCTATGACTGTCTCTTGTTTTAGACATCTGGGATGTTTATGAGTTTTGTGAGCAAGTGCAAAGAGTTCAACATCATCCTCAGTGACTAGGATTTTTAAAGTAAATCTCCTTGATAACAAGGTAACTCTTGTCGGGGTGACATTTACAGTTTCCACCTCCATCATTGCTGATGCTACAAGGATTCCGAATGTGGAGGAAAATGTTATAAAGCACAAGATTTGTATGAGCACTACTATGTGCCATACGTCAGATTCAGGTACATGAATGAAAAGAAGAGGACCTTTCCTTTCAGGTTCCTTCACGACAAATATACCCCTATGATGAGGATCATTATGAAGTATTTTACATGTGAGGGCAGATTTTCCAGATTATACACCTATCATAGGAGGCTTCTTATGCACTTCAAAAGGGTGAAAATGTTGAACATCACGTACCTCTTATTCGGGAACATTGAGAAGATAGCCTACATTGTACAGAAAAGGCCATATCCCCAGTAGATGAATAGTATTTATCACTATTTCGTTATTAAGATTATTATGCTACATCATCTCAACCTCCTTGACATCTCCTGGGATACATTTATTTCCAATGACATCTTCAATGGTCCTTAGATTCCTCCATCCGTGCCTCAAGAAGCAGAAAGGCCTTCCAGTAGTACCAAAGTAAAGAAAAGTAAGAAGGCTAAAGAGACTAAAGTTGTTGAGAAGCAAGAAACCTACAAAACATATCGGAGAGGGGCTAGAAAGTTGTTTGTAGCGAATAGGCAAGTGTTTACTCCACCTGATGTGAAAGGGGCCTTGCCTTCTTCATCAGTTCATAGGCAAATGATTGCTCCACAAACTGTGGAAGGGGCTTTTCCTTCTTCATCAATACAACAGGTGCAGCAGGTGCATAAAGGGAAGGAAAAGATGTTGGAGGAAAGCCTCAATTATGAAGAGGAAAGGGAATTTGATTTGATGGAGCATGATGAACCAAAACAACCACACATTCATCATGGCATTGAGATAGTCTACTTGGAGGCTCAAGATGACGTGACAGATGAAAATATAATCATAAAGGAAAAAGACGCATAGATCCAAGCACTGGTGGACAACTTGGCGAGAGCTAAGTATGTCATTTCATACCTTGAGCAAGAGAACAAGCAGCTAAGTGACAAACAGGTCCTCATGGAGCTAGAACTTCTCAAGGCAAAGAGGCAAGATGACAAAGGCAAATCAGTAATGCAAGAGGAAGAGACCCCAACCACCTTGACTACAGAACAAAGGTTTGAAAAGGAGATTCAAGAGGATAGAAAAATATGGCTTGATAGGGTCAAGTTGCATTTGGAGAAGCTGCTACAAAGGGCCAATAGTGACAATCAAATCATCAGGCACATGGCTCGCCATTAGAAGACCCGAAACAAGATTTGTAACATAAGAGTCAAGCAAATGAAGACAAGGCTAAGACAAGCCCTCAAAGGAAAAAAGGAGGGTGATGGGCTTAGGTTACTTGTTGAAGCTTCCTTGGCTAACCTAGACACTTGATGGTGGTGGTCTCCCACAAATTTTGAGCAAGTTTTGAGAATTTTTGCATTTTTGAAGAATTTAGCAGTTTTTGACTCAGAAAGTTTGGTTGCTTTTCCTAGGATCATCCAATGGCCAAAATAATACCACCATTGGATTCCTAATGATGTGCATATTCTAAGCTTTTGGAGCAAAACTGGTCATCAAAAGGTCAAAAAACACCTAAAAAAAAATCATGTTTCTGCCCTTATTTTGACCATGGCATTGTGCATAGAAGTAGTATTGGGAGAATCCACTTTTGAGGGGTCAAATCAACTCCAAATGGAAACCTAAAGGAAAATTTGGAAACTAGGCATGACATTCTTTCCAAGGAGCTATCATGAGCTCAATTTGGACAGTAGGAAGCCTCCAAAATGGCCCGACCAATAGTGTTGCGCATAGCCTTTTGGTGTTGCCATGACTGTAATTGTTGGGTTTTCTCTCATGGATGATGTTTTTACTGATGTAAATGGTGACTAGGCATGTAAATAAGATGAATATTAGTTACTGGAGGGTAGATTCGTTGGATCAAAATTTCTCTTGAAGTCAAATGAATCAATTTCCTCCCTTTTAGAGGCAAGTTGTTAGGGTTGCCTAGATTCCAGTTTCTTATTCAACTTTTGATGGATTAGTTCCTCATATTAGGGATTCGACCCCTAAGGATGGGAGGAGGTTGAATTTAGGTCTATATCTTCTTTTTCTTTCTCATTGTAAAGGGTTGGACTCAGTGGGATTCTTAGGCTTTTATAGACATCATTTTGTACCAGTTTCAGTAGGAGATTAATGAAAATTGCAGCTATTTCTTTGGGATCCATGTGGTATGATGCTCAATTTAGTTTTTCTTATGTTTTCATGTGTTAAAATGTATTGTTGACTCCATTTCATCATTCCATACTCTTTATGTGAATGTATACAAGTCTAAAAGGCAGAATCCATAACTTTCATGCTCTGTTTTGGGTAGACATTTCACAGTATGTCTTTTATTCAGTTTAGGAAGAATCCATGGGGTTTACATGCTCTTCCTAGTTCCTCACCTATCTTTTCACCTCATCCATCAAAACTTAAGGTTCTAATCGTTGTTCCTATCTTGCCCCATCAAACATCCTATAGTTTTGACCTAATTTCCTTGCCCTAACTGTATGGCTCCTCCTAATCCAGCAAAACCCTTCAAAGTCAAATCAAACCTTGTGCTCCTATACCTAGCCTAATATCAGTTTCTAGATCCAGTCAATTTGGCTGAGATACGTACAGAGAGAGCCCTATCCTGGCCTAGTAGGGCTAGCTACTTGGCTAAGCGTGGTTTTTTGTTACCCTCGCATTGCCTTCCTTCATCCTGAGGTTCAATCCAGGTGCTAACACGATGGGTCACTTTATATAAGAACAAAACGTACGATGGGGAAAATTTTCTTAAAACATGCAAAACTAACCCTATCCAAGCTCGAAATCAAGCTTACCTCAATATAATAACAACCTGAACAAGCCAATAAGATTCAATACCAGAGTTCCTAAAAGGCTAGGTAAATAAAACCACTAAAGAACATATCATTCCCCAGTGGAGTCACAGAGTTTTTAATAAATAAATTCCTTCTGCAGACAAAAGCAATCTCCCTAGACCTAGTGGCTTGATATAGAAATAACCAAGAAAAAATCGCTATGTTTTCCTTAGAGAAGTTTGAAATATAGAAGAAATACTTACTTCGGAACCAATGCAATCTCTCTTCTTCTCCTTGCTTGCAAGCTTTAGCTCCAACTCCAAATGTCAAAACTTGATCCTACAAATCATCCAAAACAAGCAAGAGAACCAAGACATACAAATAGCATATACAAAAAAAACCTAAACAAGAATCCAAGGATTCATTGTTCGACATATGCATAAGTGAGACATAATGTATAGGAAGACAAGGTACTTTTCTATTAATAAAAGTAGCAGAAGATTACAACCCTTGTATGCCTTGACCTTGTAGATCTCTCCCAGTTATCTTTTCCTTCCTTTTCCATAATAGCAAGCCTTCAATCATACCTCAAGCATATCGATGGATTATGGACCTCTAGACACAAATGAGCAAGCATGAGGACATAATTAAGAGTCTCCAAAAGCCAACCTAGACTCTATGGGAGGCAATGAATTTATAGGGTAAATGAGGTGTTTTGGGATTTAACATTCTAGGGCCTAGATCCATATTAGAGGGAGGTAATTTCTAGTACATAAGATATAAGACCTCAATAGAAGGATTTCGACATCTAATCCAACAGTAAATGGTTGAAACCACTTCCGCAGCTTCTAGAAATAGAAAATTCAATTAATTTTTATTTTTTTACTCATTTCCCGCTATCATTACACTTTTTCATAAAGCCACCTGCACTAGCCAATTTAGTTTCCTTGTGTGCATCCCGCATTAGCATAGTCTATCATAAAGGTAAGTGTGATGATCCTTAAAAATAATGTTTTTAGCCAATTTAATCTATGATCTAGAACTCCTCAAAAGGGGATGCTTTTTTCTTTGTAGGGGATGATTGCAAAGTGTGAATGCATGATGATTGATCCGATTTCAAGGTCATTTGCTTGAATGTGACAAAATTGTAACACTCCATATACCCTGGAAACAAACCATACAAAGAATTAAAAATACAGAAATGATAAGTGCACTTTAAGTAAATATATAGAAAAATAATGCTACTAATTGTAAGTTCTCCAATAGAAATCGTTACCTTCATGAATTAAAAACTATGGGGATCCATATTTGTAGCCTTCTCACTCGAACAGCAGGCAAAGTTCCATGGTTTCTATAGGACAAATGGAGCTTGTGTGCTTATGGAAGAGGTTGAGAGTTACACTTATTCTCAAGATGTCAACAAAGAACTGCATATGTTGCAGGAGTCATAAGTCAAACCCTAGCCACCCAGAGAGACATGACAAAAAAAAAAAAAAAACCAAAGACAAAAAAATGACTTGTATTCCATCTCTGGTGTGATCATTAATCACTTTACAAACCACAATAAGGCTCATAACATTGATTTGTTGAGATAAGATCCAGGTCGTTGGAGCAAGCGTATAGTTAAATAACTATGTGGTAAGCATAACAGCCTTCATGTTCATTCCAATGATCATTCTAGAATAATTTCCACATAAATGCCTAGTTGGGGAATGTAAAGTTTTATCCCATATTAATGATCATTGATACTAGGAATACGTGTTTAAATTCACCCTTTGGGTATCGAAATAACAATAGAAATCCATATTTTGTCAAGGATCACTACCTGATGGCGTATGCGGTGAGGACATTAGAAAAATAATCCCTTTAGTTCTGGTTGCATATAAGGTGTATGGTCGACATTCAAAATGAAGACTCATAGGTTTACATAACAAATACAAGTTTAGAAAACAAGAAGTTGAAAATGTTATTGCAAGTAAATAATTGTTTAAGGACTATCATTTGAACATGGGAAACAAATTCTTTACAAAGAGAGTAGTCACATTTTATAGCCATTTTCATTAAAATAATAGTGCTCTTATAAGCTATGTTGTAGCATAAATGGTCACGTGTATATATCTATATATAGAAATTGTACTTATTTTAAGAATTTGATGTACAATTTTTTTATGAAAAGAAGAAAAGAGAACGGTAAGGACCAGTAGTTGTTATGAGGAGAAGATGTGGATTCTAAAATAGTCACATACATATACTTGAGAGTTGCGATAAATTACAAATTCTATGCATTACCTAGATTGACATCTATATTAATTAGTAAAAAAAATGTGTGTCATTAATGTCATTGTAAGTGGAGTTAATACAACTAGTATCAGAGTTTTAGTTACAACATTGGGCCTCCATTGGGTCCATTAAATTGAAACTATCACACATGTTATGAACCTATCATGTTTGGGAATTAGAGGACTTAAATGGTGGAGTATTTCAATGGTAAAACATTTGGGTCATCTATAGGTGAAGCAGAGCATGAAACAGAGAGGGGAATGGTCGGAGGCAAAACTAGCAATGCAAAAGGGGCAAATATTGAATTGCTACAAGTGATAAGACACTTGAAAATTGACTTAGATGATATTAAAGAAAATCATGAAAGGTTTGTTAAAGAAAAATAAGATCAAGAATAGATTAATGGGTATTTGCTAAGGAAATCGAAGAAGGAAAATGTTGATTAAAAGACTCATAAGAAGAGATACATGAGTAAATATTTTAGTAGTACACGTAGGAGTAATTCAAAGAACTCTATTAACAATGAAACCAATGAGTTTAGTGATCAAGATTAGTAGAAATCAGATAGTGTTATTTCCTCATCTAGGAAAGGGAAATCATCTTCTCAATTACAAGGAGAATTTAAGAAATTCAGACCTCCCAATTTCGATTGTGAAACTGAAGGAGCAGAAGCATGGCTCCTTAACATGTCCAAATATTTTGAAGTGTACAACTATCTTAGTAATCTCAAATAAATATTGGCTACATGCCAATTGACTAGTAAAGTTTCTTTATGGTGGGAATAAAATATTATTGCTAAGAAAATTAGAGGTAAAAATCTAACTTTAAAAATGGACTACTATTCACTCACATATACCCTCGCTCCCTCATTGGCAGGGCACGACTGTTCGGGAAGTCTGGGAAGGATGGTGGTCTATTGTACCCTCGGTGAAAGCTAGGAACCTCCCGATACTTACTTGTTGGGCCATATGGATTGCCTGGAATAGATATATCTTTCAGAACTCCCTCCCCCACTGGGCGGCCATCCCTGCTCAAATATTAGTTGACTATCAACTTATCCCTGAAGAGAAACCTAGTTCCAATCCCAGGCATATCATACCAGAGAGCATAAACCAAGCACATCCCTGGGCATATTTTGATGGCTCAGCACAAGACATAGGATATGGGGGGGGAGGGGTGTTGTCCTATAGATTACATCAACTCATCATTAAAAATTCAAATGAGCTTGGGCAAAGGGACGAACAATTTTGTGGAGCTTTCAGCAGCAAAATACAGCATACATTTTGCACTAGAAAAACAATGCAGAAACTTACAACTTTTTGGAGATTCAAAAACAGTATGCAATTGGATAAATAAAAATGCAATTGTAATGTTTTCTCTCTAAGACCCATCATGGAAGAAATCCATAGACTCATAAAATTATTTGACACATTTAATTGTCAACATATATATAGGAAGCGGAAACCAGTTGCCAATTTACTATCCAAGGAAGCAGCGCACAGACCTATAGGAACATGGAGCATACTGGAGCAGAAGGATGGAACCATCCATCAGTACTATCATTGACCTTTTATAGACATATCAAAATAGCTAGCTCTAAAGGAGCTTGAAATAATTTTTTGTTTATTTGTTTATATAATCTTATATATATGCATCATCAAGCAGACTTATACATGACAGTTATGTTTTGATACTCTTTGCATAGAGTAAGTACATATCTTATATTGCAAATCTCAGTAACGGAGTAGTGTCTCCCTGCGTGGAGTTGTTAAAATTGGCAACCAGGGAAAAACTTCGTGTGAGTCATCTTATTCATGGCTGATAATATTTTTATTAGATTCCTCTCGTCGAGAGGTGTAGGATTGATATAAAGATCATCTGATTCCAATAAGTATTCATGGAGATATGAATTTATTTTGATTATGGAATTATTATCAAGCCGGCCTACAACTCATGTAGGCTCAGAAGCCCAACAGTCGCATCTATTCACCCACCAACGTTGTGTAGAAATATAAGAGGACTTTTTCTCATTTGGATTCACTCATCCCATCACATCTCTCTCTCTCTCTACTGCGCAAATATGAGTCTCTTCTCTACTACACTGAAATGGGTCTCTCTCTCTCACACATGTGAAGCCGGAAGCTACTGAATTTGAAGCTGCAACTGCAGAAGTAAAGATTGACTTGCGAGGCCTAGAAGATCTCCTCTTTGGAACAGCGTTGTAGGTTCATCTGAACCTCCTCTGAAAGCCGCAACTTCTGGTGGTGGAATGAAGTCAATCCGATGAATGGTTTGCAAGATATCGACTGCCC
>APFE031707740.1:9333-53953 GCA_000404065.3 Pinus taeda | reverse complement strand
GGGGCAAGGGAAGTATATTGTGGACACCCTTAGCAGATTCCACATGGAGGATTGTAGACCCATGTCGACACCGATGATCACCAACTGGAAGAAGCTTCATGCTTCGGATTCCGAGTTGGTGGATCCCACATTGTACAGGCAGCTGATTGGTTCTTTGATGTATTTGGTCAACACTAGACCAGATATCTGTTTTGCAGTCAACACGATGAGTCAGTTTATGTGTGAGCCTAGGAAGGTTCACTGGGTGGCTGCAAAACACATTCTGCGGTACTTGCAGGGGACAGTGGATTATGGTCTGGACTACAGGCAGGGAGATGGAGTGAGATTGGTAGGATACACTGATTCTGATTGGGCAGGTTGTGCTTCTGATAGGAAGAGCACTTCAGGGTGCTGTTTTGGGTTGGGTTCAGCAGTAGTGTCATGGTTCAGCCGGAAGCAGCAGTCAGTAGCACTGAGTTCAGCAGAAGCAGAGTATATGGCAGCCAGTCTAGCTAGTTGTGAGGCCATCTGGCTTCACAAGATGTTGTTTGGCTTATTTGGTCAGCCGTTGAGACCTTCAGTGATTTACTGTGATAATCAGAGCTGCATTAAACTCACGGAGAATCAAGTATTTCATGACAGGTCAAAGCATATCGGGATCAGATATCATTTCATCAGAGACTATGTTCAGAAGGGAGCTGTGAAGCTTGAGTATATTTCCACTGATGAGCAGGTAGCAGACATTCTTACCAAAGCCTTACCACGGGGCAAGCATGTTTACTTCAGAGACAAGATGGGTGTGGTGAGGAACACCTTCCTCGGTAAGAGGGAGTGTTGAAATTTGGTACCGGAGGACAGGTGGTTCCCTTAGGCTTTGATCTTTGGCCTAGGGAAAAGTGTCCAAAAGATTTTAATTTTTCTCCTAAAGTGACTTTATAATTTTTATAAAGTTAAAATCTAATTTAAAAGTGACTTTAAGTGATAAAGTTACTAAGTCTAATTTTAAAGTGACTTTTATAAAGTCAATGAAAAATTAGAAAGGAAAAGTGACTTTGGAAATAAATGACTAAGTGGGTCTTTATTAAAGTGGGGTGAATTAAAAAATAGAAAGTGAGATTTAAATGTGCATTTAATCTCAGCCATTGATCTAAATCTATTTCAGCCATTGGATTTAGAGATCACCCAAAAGTCACTTGGATCACCCAAAAGTCACTTGGAGTTATATTAAAGGAGGAAAAGGAGGAAAAGATCATTCATTCTTTCATGAGCAGATTGGGAGAAGGAGAGCAAGAGAGCAAGGGAGATTTCTGGACAAGAAGGAGAAAGAGGCAGCAGTTTGGCACACATACCAGGCAGCTCTTCAGCAAAATCAGAACAACAGAAAGACAAGAAGAACAGCAACAAGAACAAGCAGAAAAAGCTGATTTTTTTGCTAAAAACTGAGAAGTTTCCAGGTGGTCTGTTGGGCTGAAAACGGATAAGTTTGCTTGCTAAAAAAAAAATTATTTTGCTGTAATTTTTGCTGAAATTTTCTTGCTGTAAAAAGACATTTTTCATAAATAAAGAAGAGCTCTCAAACTGGTTTTTCCCAAGAGTGTAGGGGGTTTTTCCAGGGTCAGTTGACCAAAATATCAGTGTTTAATGTGTTTTTAGTGGCTGTTTTTTATGCGATTTATTTCTGGCAATTTTCCACATCTGTAAATTTTCCAGAATTGTGTTTTCAGCAAATTTATTTTTTTCAGCTTGTTGAATGTATGGTTATGGGAAAGGGCATTTAACTACATGGGAGAAATAAGGAGAAACTGAAAACCGGGGTGGAAAAACAGAAATTTTAACATGGGGTTTCGAACTGTTGCCTCCTGTAGCTTTTTTGAACTCCCACTTCTGCTCAGCACTGGGTCTTTGGTACTGTTCTTTCTTGCTTCACCTGCAATGCTCTGATACCATGTGAAAATTCGAGAATCCCACCTGAATCACCTACTGCAACAACTGATTAAACTTTTCCTATTTTTTATATACAGAAACAAATTATTTATTGTTTCCTACAACAAATATCGAAGCTAACACACTACAGCCTTCACTTAATTAATTAATGTCCAAAACAAGAACAGAACAATAGAGAAAAATCCACACAATTGATAGTACTTTTTGGAAAAATGTCGGAAAAATCCAATGCAAGAAAACCAGTGCAGTAGCTCTGAGGGTTTTATATTATTAAGTAGTAGTTTTTTAATACAGCTTTGGATTCCCTTCTGGCATTCCAATTACAGAGAGATAAACTAGTAGAAAAACTTAGTGATATTACCTCACTCTACCCGGCAAGTCTCAGCTAATCCGACCGCTGAACTAACTGTCCCTAGCTATCTCTACGTTGGCCCTGTGTAGGCCCTGCATCAACCTCAAAGGCTTTGTGTCAGCTCAACTGGGAAACGTTTACCCTTTGGAGCAGTTTCCAGCCCTCCCAGGTCAGAAATGTAAGCTCCCTCAACAAACTCGGACTTTTGTGCTGAAAACAACAGAACTTCTGCATGAGCCTTCCTGGCTCAGCGTAGCTCTGCGTGGGCCCCTCTGGCCCAATGTCAACCCCTCCTGGGTCTGCACTGCCTCCTCCTAGTGTCCCTCTACCTCTTTGCTATGTACCCCGGGCTCTGGAGAAGATACTCCAACCCAACTATCCCTGCCCCTCACTGCTAAATCTCACTATCGAAATTCTCCCCACAGGCTCTGCTTCAGAAAATTAAACTTCTGAACTCTCTATGTGTCTTTCCAAGTGACCCTCAAGCCTCCTTAACTAATCTCCTCGTTGACATTCAACAACCCAGATTAGAAGCTAATCAATGGCTAAGATCATTCATGCTTAATCCTCATCTTCTTCTAGAAGTTACACCCATAGTTTATATTAATACTCTTTAACTATTTTATTTTCCTAAGTTTAGACTTAGGGTCCCATTAAAAATAATTAAATATTTTAATACAACTGTTTATGGGTGGAATTTCCCAAAATGATTTCTCGGTTCTTTGGAATACATGTGCCTAAGCCTCCCTGCAAAATTTAAGACTTAGAGCACATCTGAGGCTACCAGAAATCAACACATTAGTGGTGATGAAGCATAGGAAAGGGGCAAGCAAAAAAAAGAAAGAGAGAATATAGGAGAAAGGGTTCATTAGTAAAAGTATGAATTGGAGTACTATCAATTTTTTGATAAACCCTCGACATATAAGGCCTATGTTTCTCTCACAATAGTCCATCCCAAAACAGAGCATCACTCAACTTGGTAGAGCATATTAATTATGGAAACCTTATGAGGCTAGTATGATCCACAAGCCACTAGAGAAAGGTTAGTACTAGAAGGAACGCATTTCAATCAACATTTGTTAAAATTGGAAACGAGGGCAAAACTTCATGTGGGTCATCTTATTCATGGCTGATAATATTTTTATTAGATTCCTCTCGTCAAGAGGTGTAGGATTGATATAAATATTATCCAATTCCGATAAGTATTCATGGAGATATGAATTTATTTTGATTATGGAATTATTATCAAGCCGACCTACAACTCATGTACGCTCAGAAGCCCAACAGTCGCATCTATTCACCCACCAACGTTGTGTATAAATATAAGAGGACTTTTCCTCATTTGGACTCACTCATCTCATCACATCTCTCTCTCTCTACTCCGCAGATATGAGTCTCTTCTCTACTGCACTGAAATGGGTCTCTCTCTCTCACACATGTGAAGCCGAAAGCTGCTGAATTTGAAGTTGCAACTGCAGAAGTAAAGATTGACTTGCGTGGCCTAGAAGATCTCCTCTTTGGAACTGCGTTGTAGGTTTTGAACCTCCTTTGAAAGCCGCAACTTTTGGTGGTGGAATGAAGTCAATCCGATGAACGGTTTGCAAGATATCGACTACCCTAGTTTGAAGCCGGAAACTGACGCTACAACTGCAGAAGTAAAGATTGACTTGCGAGGCCTAGAAGATCTCCTCTTTGGAACTGCGTTGTAGGTTCATCTGAACCTCCTCTGGAAGCCGAAACTTTTGGTGGTGGAATGAAGTCAATCCGACAGTCGGTTTGTGAGATATCGTCTGCCCTAGTTTGATAATAACGCCGGTAATGTTGATGTTATTTAGGGTTTGCTACTGCTAATATGAATCAGATTTATTGTACTATTTCTCTCTGCTGAATTATTGAAGATAAAATAAGATTTGATCAAAGGGTTTCCCCACAAATTGTGGGGTTTGTCCCTGGCTAGCCGCCACATCTTGTGTCTCTTGTCTTGGCTTGTTTTATGTCGATCGTTTAATGTTCTATTTGCACTTTACTTTATGTACATGTGATTGCTAATCGGTGGAATACAATAAGAAAAAGAAATAAACTGTTATAAGTATAGAACATACCATATCTTAACAGGGGTACACCTCAAATTTTGATTTCTCAAACAGGAAAGGCTTTCTAGCCCAAAGTACAATATATGCCATGGCATTTGCAAAATGTAATTTTCCTCATTAATGAAAATTACGACTTTTTTCCAGGGGATATATATATATATATATATATATATATATATATATATATATATATATCAACAATGTTGCAAGAATTACATAATCGTTGGAGCATGAATACAATGCACAAAAGGAAGGAGGAACTTAGTCAATACAGAGGATATACCAATGTTTCAGCTTATTTTCTTGGTGGCTTCAACCATAAGTTTCATAGGAAAGCCAAAATATCAAAGATTTAGACCCTAGCAACTCATCCTTATATCAACTCCTCAACATGCCACAAACAAGGAAAAACTTCAACTTCTAAGCCTCAACCCACAAAAAAGAGAATGTGACTGAAATTTTTGGCATCTTCGAGGAGTCTTTGGCCCACAAAAGACTAGTAGAGGTTATCCCTCCAATATACTATCTCGTCCCATAGAGAAATAGAGGGCTCCACCCCTCTTTGGGAATGTTATGCACCGCCACTTATTCACTTAAATAACCAACTTGTGGGTTAACAAACTCAATCCAAATTTAAAGAGGGTTTCTACCCAGTAAGAGGCCAACCAACACATCTAATGAAAAGAAAAACTCGTCCCTCTTTGTGTTGAAATATGTAACTAGGCTCGGTCTTCATAATGACATATGTAATCTTGATTTTATGTATTTGTTGTAAAGATAAAAATAAATTTATTATTGCCATTCTTGAGGCATGTGTTTCATGCTCAAAGTTATTTTATTTATAGTTCAAGCACCCATTGAGTGCTTCTAGGGTTTGTCATTGAATCTACAAGTCATAAGAGTCATTATTATGTATGGAAGACCCTTTGGGGCATGTTACATATTGTAAAGAAAATTTATTTGAGTCAAAATTAGAGTCAAAGACCCTCCAAGGCCTTGTCATAGTGCTCCAACAAGTCGGCCTTCAAAAGGAGCAAGTTGGCCTACCTAGAGGGACAAGTCGCCCTATTAGGGAACTCAAGGAAGCTTATACATCCAACAACAAGAAGTTTGATAAAGGCAAGAAGGAGACCTAAAGAAGAGCGAGGAAGAGAAAGTGAAACAAGCAGAAGAAAATCAAAACTTTTGGATATGTTTTGGGTAACATCTCTTCACACGTGCAAGATTTAGGGCATCACCTTGCTGCAGTAAGGATGAGTTGCTAAAGAAGATGAATTTTGGGTGACAAGAAGTTATTTTGCAAGCTGAGTAATCAAGGAAGAGAAGTTTGTCCTAGTGAAGAAGAAAAGAAGCAAAAATCACCATAATTCCCTCACATGAGGCATCTAGGGTTTCTGCAGCAAGGGCCAAAAATTGCATGCCAAAATTACAGTCAAAGTTGTTGGTCTAAAATCTTGGTCAAAGGAGAAGCGGATGTTGTTGGAAGGCACTTTTGACTTGGGTTGACTTTAAGAGAAGGGAGTGATTCAAGGAGAATTTTGACTTGGTCTTGGAGGAGTCTTGATCAAGGGTCATAGGCCTTGGAATTCGTTAATTGAAGTTCTATAAGAAGAGAAGAATTCTTGTGGGTTTTCTTCTCAACATGAGAGGTTTTGGCCCTAACTGATAGCCCATATCTTGTGTCCTCTTATATCATTATTCTTTATTGTTTGGTAGTTGTTTGATGATAAAAACACTAACTATAATCAAGTGAAAAAAGAATATAATTAAGTTAAGTAAAAAAAACATCACAAGCAGTTATCAAAGTAAGAGAAATCACCTAATTTGTTGCCTCCAGAGTCCTCGACACTTTGGTCACTAATATTTTCGGCCCCTTTGTAACAAAAAAGATGGTTTCTTTAGCACATGCAACTCAACCTCTTTCTTTGGCAATTTATCTTTATATTTTTGCTTGATAGCTCTACCTAAAAAATATTCATGAAATGCACAAAATTAGAAGATAAAATCAACTGATAAAACCTTGTACCTCCAATTTCTTTTGCAAATATTTTTCTCCTTGGTAGCGCAATCATGAAATTTGAGTGATTTCATTCTGTGAACCAACTAGGGTGCATAGTTTCAACACCAAAACTAGCAATGATTGCTATGATTTCTCAAAACCTAAGCTTCTCTCAAAAAAACTTCCCAAGAGCTCATTTTCTCAAAATGCAAATCATAAAATGATGAGAGACTCCTTACTTTTCCCTTTTTATAACTTAGTGGCCACTTTTGCCATCATTTTACCTTCTTCTTCCAATTAAATAATAAAAACTTTTTTCATTTCATTTAATAAAGTGACTTTTATTAACTAACTAAAGCCACTTTTAATGCCGAAAAATGCTTAATTCGCCTCTATGGTCACACTGGCTAACCAAAGCCCATTTTCATCATCATGTCCTATAAATCTTTTCACTCCAATTCCAACAAGCTATTACATAAAGGTGTTTCTCCTAGTAAACAGCCTTAAACAACACCTTAAAAATAATTAACTAAAATATGCCCATTAATAACTCTATTTTACAAAAATCGCCGAAACGTAGTGGAACCAAGATCGAATTGTGCGAAACTGATCACGATGATGAAAAATGGCAAGCGATCCTAGTAGGCCAAAAAACCTCCTCAAAACCCTACAGACCCACCAATAATATAATCATGGCCCCACGACTTGGCTAACATGAACTCTGGGAATCTCTCCTAGCCACATCACAAGGTAATCCAAAATTTGGGGCGTTATTGTGTTGCGACAGGCTAGGACTCGTGCAATCACCATGGGGCCGTAACAGGTGGTATTAGAGCTTATTGATGGTAGAGTGAAGACAACATTAATCTCTCCACCATTGTCGCTTCGTGACAGGTGGTATCAGAGAACACTGTGAACGAAGTTCGAGGCAGATATGGAGGTTGCACAATAAGATTTAATGGACAAGAAAATGACAGACTTGGAATGACAAGTCACTTATCTAATGAGGTTGTTCACAAGGTAACCAATGAGGACAACCTCATACAAGAAAAGATGAAGGACATGAGTCAAATCTACAATGAGGGAATAGAAGAATTCAAACGTGTTGCGAACTTGGTCATGAAGGATCAAGGTGAAGGTGATATACACAATCAGATGGATGAGTTGGAAGAGGTTATAAAGGACCTTTCCATGTTGAAGGATTAAGTTGCAGTTTTGAAGAATGTTGTTAAACAAGGTTCTGTTGGCAATCCCATCCATATGAACATCAAGGAACCAAAGTAAGGAGGCTACCCCAAAACATGGTTCGAAAAGGAGGAAGTTTAATTTCATAAAGATGGACGTTAGTGCGAAAGTGTTTATGGCTATGTTGGATAGGGGAGCTTCTCAGAACTCCATGAAGGAGGATGTCCCAACTCAAGCATCAATCAAAACTATGAATTCGAAAGGAAGTAGAGTCCTTGGGATCACAAAGAATGTGTCGATAAAGGTTGGAGGCTGGAAAGGGAAGTTAGACTTCACGATCATCAAGATGGATGACTATGAGGTCATACTTGGCATAGAATTTATGATTGAGAAAGAGGTTGTGTTAGTACCACATTTCGGGTAATTGTTCATTCACACAGGGATGGAAGAGCCTATGATCATTCCTACTATTGGAGAATTGGCAGGTGAATGCAGGATGACAACCATATGTGTGAAAGAAGGGCACTGTGAGGAGGATGTGGTTCATCAGAGATTGGATTGTGTGGATTCCATGCTCATTAGACACAAAGAGTTGATTAAGACATTATCAGATGGTGTTTGACATTTTTCAAATAGACCAGAGTTGATGGATGCATATATTTGCATGGATGAGTGCGAGGTTGTTGCCTAAGTTGAGAGCACTGATGCCCAGACTTCTACCAGCATTGAGCAAAGAAGGGACGAGGATCATGACTCGTATATGAGGAGACTAGAGGAAGAAGATGTCGATCATTGGATTAAGATGTTGGGTCAAGAAGAGGATGTTGATGGAGAAAGAGTTGTGCACCAGGTCGAGGTCGTGGAGATGGTCATACCAAACCATGACGATATCATTTTGATGGCATTGTTGGAGGAGAGTAGGGGTAGGTTTTCCTGTCCACCCTTGATGAAGCACGTTGTAGAGAAGTATGGAAAATTCATTTCGGACATGGGTGAAGTCTTCCCAATGATGAGGAGAGATGGAATATGATGGGGAGTAGGAAGCCATATGACTTACCCACCCCACCGTTTTTTCGAGCACTTAGAGGATATGGGCTCACCATCATTTGCTCAAGACAGTGAGACACCTTGGAAGTGAAAAGTTGTTGAAGGGCGCTTCATGATGAGCAGAGTTGGAGGATATATCATGAGACAATAGGATGTGATGATGGTTGCACATGTTGGAGTGCATGCATTCTTGTGTAGTTGATGATGGTCAAACTAGCTACCTGATTAGTCGATTTCATGAGGGGATCCAACACATGTCATTCTTGCAGATTGTGATACATTTGGTTGCATGAGTTATGTCAAAAACGAGTTTCTTCCGTGATGGTGATGATGGAACCAATGAAGTGACTCGTGAAGGTTTGCACTTGGTGAAGAAGTTTGTTGAGTGGAGATGTTGTCTAGGACAAAAACTGCTTTAAAGTGGGGATGATGTCATACCTTTCATCTGAGCACAACCAAGAGCGCCCAAGTTGACCTAGGTTGACTTATTGAAGACAACATGCACGAGGATAACCGAAGGTGACTTGACAATATCATGTGACAAGGGAAAACACCCACACAAAGGGTGTCGTATAATGACATGGGTATCGCAGTAGAGACATGCGCACGGAGACATACTTGTGAATGGTGGAACGAGATCACCCAGCATGGGCGCCCACCAAATGAACTATTGAATTTCGTAGCTATGGTCGGTCTTCATAATCATATTTGTGCTCTTGTAATGTAAAAGATAATTTGTAAGAAATGTTCTTCATGTCATTTTGATTATTTAGACCTTGAAATAATTAATATAAAACATGCTCTTCAAGAGGAATTTTTAAAATTTGAATTTTGAATTTTTGGCTCCAAGAAAGTCAAGTCGTCCCTCTATCAAGTCAAGTCAGCCCAGTGAAGAGACACACCCATTCTAGACAGGCATACCACTATATAAAGGCATTCGACCTAATCCACAAAGGCACCATTCGATCTTATCACAAGAAGACAAGTTTTGGGCATCCAAGCAAAGGACAAAGAAGAAGAAGAGCAAAGATCTCTCTCTCTAACTTGCATTTCTCTCTCCAAGAACTCGCACATGTGACTTTTTTGGGCAGCAGTTTCTGGATAGGTTGAAATTCTGGGTAGGTTGAAATTATCGAAAACTTCTAAGCAACATATTTTGAGCAAGCCGAAATTCTGGGCAAATATGAGAAGGTTGAAATCTTTAAGAGCAGAAATTTGACTTGGTTTGACTTGACTTGAGAACTGGAGACTAGGTTTGGCCATTAGCTTGTTGATATAGTTGACTAGCAGCTTTAGATATATCTCTTGTTGAACTGAAGAATTTCTCTAAGAAAAAGGTTGTTGGGTTTTTCCCCTAAGTGGGTTTTCCCACGATAAATCTTATGTTTTGTTTTGTGCATCGTGATCTTTATTTTCCTTATGGTTTATCGTTGAATATCTGGAGTGTAATTGCTAAAAGAAGAACTATATCATAAGAAGTAATTATCATAATTTTCAAAAAATTGTGCTTGTATATATATTGCACTCAAAAAATCAAGATGGTATCAACGCTTACATGTCGAAAATGACGTTGGGATCACTCTTAAAGAAGATTGGCAAGAGATCACTCTTAAAACCCTTGATCTACAATCTATTTGCTTGTCTAAAGACTATGGGTTCCCACATGAAGGCGGAGAACAAATTAGAAGGAGCTACAAACTTTAGGGCTCAGAAGGCAAGGATTGATCTTCTCCTTGCAAAAATAAGGTCTCTTAGGTATTGTTAAAGGTAAGGTCACCGAACTAGAAAGAGATGAAGAGAAAGCAAAATTTGAGAAGGATGATATCACAACAATGAGCATCATAGTGGACTCTATCAAGGATCACTTAATTACCTATGTTTCAAGTCTTCAATATTCAAAGTAGATGTATGATGCCCTACCCAATTGGTTCACTATCAATAATATTGGTCAAGCCATGAGTTTGAAGAATGAACTTCGTAATGTTAGAATGGCTAGGAATGATATTATAGGCCCATATTTAATGAGGATATCTCAACTGAGAGATCAATTACAAGCAATTGATGAAGTCATATTTGATAAGGAATTAGTAACTACAACACTCAATGGTTTACCTGAATCATGGGATGCTTTTGCAGCTAGAATTTTTGCTAGAAAATATGCTCCAAAATTTGATGCACTATGGACCAATTGCACTCAAGAAGAATCAAGGCTCATATCTAGAGGAATGATTCAAACATCTAATGAAGGCGATTCTCAAGCATATGCGGCTCGTTTTAAAAAAGGTGGAGGAAGAAGATATGCCCCTCAATGAAAGAGAGACATGTCAAAGCTCCAATGCTACCATTGTCACAAATATGGTCACTATAGAAGTGATTGTCCTGAAAGATCATATGATAGAAAGAGAAAGGGAAAGCAACACGCCATGTTATAGATTTCGAAGAACTTCCAAAAAGTCCAAAGAATGAAAGTTCAGGTAATAAAGAATTCTTTTATTTCTTTGCTCTTACTGGTTCTGTTGCAGATAATGAATACTTGTGATAGTGGTGCATCAAGGCATATGACAGGAGATCATGACAACCTCACAAGTATGTTGGAAAGACAATTGGCACAAGATGTGGAACTTGGAGACAACAACAATTATCTAGTCAAAGTTATTGGAAAGACATCCATTGAACTAGAATAAGGAGATAGCATTCATCTCAACAACATATTATATGTACCAAGTTTAAAGAAGAATTTGTTTTCTATTTCATGCTATGAAGATAAAGGGGATAGAGTAGCTTTTGTTGATGGCGAAGTTCTTGTTTGACCCAAACGCTTTAGTATTGATTCTGCAAGAGTAATTGGAGTTCAAGGAAGGTTATATAGATTTTTGAAAAAACCTACTCAAGCACTTGTACATAATAATATTAATCCATGTGAGCTTTGGCATAAGGGATACGCTCACCTTCACCATAAAGCTTTGCCAACCTTAAATCAAATGGTTTCAAGTGTTCCAATTTTGTAGGAAGAGTATGAATGAGTATGTAAAGGATGTGCGCTTGGAAAGAATGTTAAGAAGCCTTTTCTAAGTAGTGAAAGAAGATCCAAGGAAGTTTTGGACTTAATCCATTTCGATATATGTGGTCATATGTCAGTGAAGTCTCTTGGAGACTCCTTGTATTATGTAACATTCATTGACAATTTCGTTGCCTTTTGCAAAGAAGCTGGGATTAAGAGGGAGTTGATAGTCCCTTATAATCCACAACAAAATGGAGTTGTTGAAAGAAATAATAGAACCATTGAAGAATCCATTAAGGAAATGATGCATGACCAAGACCTACCTATATTTCTACGGAATGAAGCATCGATGACTGCTTTCTACATTCAAAATATAAGTCCTCATCAAATCTTGGAAGACAAGACTCCTGAACAAGCATTCACCGATCAAAAACCCTAGGTTGGTCATTTAAGAATTTTTGGTTGTTGTGTTTATATTCGTGTTCCTAAAGATAAGAAGAGGAAATTAGAGCCTTCAAGAAAGAAAGGAATATTCGTTGGTTATAGTGAATCATCAAAGGCATATAGAATATATATTCCAAGACAAAAAAATAAAAAAATTTGAAGTTAATAGAGATGTGACCTTTGATGAGAATGTGGCTTATTGGAAGTCTAAAGAAGTGGACATTGATGAAGACAAGGAACATGAAGCTCCTAAGGAAGAAGAATTTGTTCCATCAAGTCCTTCTAGACATCCCGTTGATCATTAAGAATAGCTAAAAGGGCCAATCGAACTAGTGGACTTGATTGTTCCTGGAATTAAGAAACGACCAACTTGGTTAAGATCCACTTTGCAGGAAGTCGAAGGACATGCAACACCACATGGCATCTTCAGGGAAAGCAAAATGCCAAAGAGATAATATGGTTATGCAACATTGATGACAAATCTTATTGACGTTGAACCTTCCACCTATGAAGAAGCCGCTAAGCAGAAAATCTGGAAGGATGCAATGTTGGAAGAATACCAATCAATTATGAAGAATGATGCATGGGAAATTATGCTTAGACTTGAAGGAAAATCAATATTGTCCTCTAAATGGGTATACAAGATCAAGCATGCAGTGAATGGAAACATTAACAGATACAAGGCGAGATTTGTGACTCGAGGGTTCTCCCAGAAAGAGGGAGAGGATTACGATAAGACTTTTGCTCTTGGTACTAGGTACACTACCAATAGAACTATTATTATTACTTCTTCTATCAGTTGGAACTTACATAAGATGGACATAAAGATTGTTTTTCTTAATGGTGTGATTAAGAAAGAAGTGTACATAGCACAACCTCAAAGTTTTGAGGTCCATGGTACATAGTCTCACGTTTGTTGGTTGAAGAAAGCCTTCTATGAACTTAAGAAAGCATCGAAAGCCTGGTATACACAAATTGACAATTATTTGACAAGGCTTGGTTTCTCCAAGAGCGATGTTGATTCAAACATGTACTTCAAGGTTGAGAAGAATGTACCTTTTATTATGTTATTATATGTTGATGACTTATTTCTGACAGGTATGGAGCATCTAATTATTCAATGTAAGAGGGAGTTGGCTTCTGAGTTTGATATGAAGGATCTTGGTTTGGTGCACTACTATTTGGGGCTAGAAGTATGGCAGAAGCCCAAAAAAATCCTTATTGGTCAAGGAATGTTGAGAGGCTTTGAGTCTGAATTGGTAGATCCATCCATGTACTGAAAGTTGATTAGCTTGCTAATTTATTTGGTGAATACCAAGTCGTACATTTGCTTTGCAATGAACATGTTGAGCTAGTTCCAGGAGGAACTGAGACATTATCATTGGATTGCAGCAAAGCACATATTGAGATATTTGTGTGGTACTATTGACTATGGTTTGAGATATGCCTCAAACGGTGACATACAACTGCAGGGATATACAGATGCAAATTGGGCAGGGAGTGTTGAAGATAGAAATAGTACCTTCGAAGGTTGCTTTAGTTTGGGCTCCACTATGATTTCATGGATGAGAAAGAAGCAAAAATTTGTCGCACTCAGTATTGCCAAAGCATAAATTATTGCCGCTAGCTTGGCAAGTTGTGAAGCAGTATGGCTTTAGAAATTACTCACGACACTATTTCATGATGTGCTCAAGTCAATCGTGATTTATTGTGATAATCAAAGTTGTGTTAAGCTGACAGAGAATCCAGTATCAAAGCACATCGAGATCAAGTACCACTTCATCCGTGACATGGTGAAGGGAGCACTGAAGCTCCAGTATGTCTCCATTGATGAGTAGATTGCAAATACTTTGACAAAACCTCTGTCCTGTGCGAAGTTTGTGTACTTCAGAGACAAGCTTGGACTTGTGGAGAATACTTATCTCATTAAGAGGGAGTGCTGATGAGATAGCATCGTGGACTCACATTCTCTCTATGTCAAGTATTGTGACCAACATTGGGGATATTATCCCTGTGTCAAATACTTTGACCAGAATTAGGGGGAATGGTCTGGCAATGGACTGATATTCTTCCTGTGTCATGTATGACTAGAATTAGGAAGAATGTTCTTAGAGGCCCAAAATTACTCTAACAGTGTTTGGCCTTTCCAGCATCAAGATCATTAGCATTAGGGCCAAAATTACTCAATTAGAGTGTGGCCTTTGGGGATTCACCATGTGCTAGGTATCAGCCAAAATGATGGTGAACCAAGACTAGTTTGTATACCATGTGTCACATAAACTAGAATTATTTTTGACTAGTTGATGTTAATGATGTGCCATGTGTCAATAGTACCAACCAAAATTATGGCAAGTATTGTGACCAACATTAGGGATATTATCCCTGTGTCAAATACTTTGACTAGAATTAGGGGGAATGGTCTGGCAGTGGACTGACATTCTTCCTGTGTCATGTATGACTAGAATTAGGAAGAATGGTCTTAGAGGCCCAAAATCACTCTAACAGTGTTTGGCCTTTTCAGCATCAAGATCATTAGCATTAGGGCCAAAATTACTCAGTTAGAGCATGGCCTTTGGGGATTCACCATGTGCTAGGTATCAACCAAAATGATGGTGAACCAAGACTGGTTTGTATGCCATGTGTCACATAAACTAGAATTATGGTGACTAGTTGATGTTAATGATGTGCCATGTGTCAATAGTACCAACCAAAATTATGGCAACTTGTTGATACTATTGATCTACCATGTTTCACAGATGCTTGACTAGAATTATGGTAGTTTGTTGATGTTATTATCCTACCATGAGTCAAATTTATTTGACCAGAATTATGGTAGTTGATTGATGATGATTTGTTATAACCTTTTCTTAGAGAAATTTGTTCACAATGAAGAACATTTGTCTAGTCGCTAAGAGGGAGTGTTGAATTTTGTACCTAGCGTCGGTCTTCATATTTATATTTTTGCTCTTGTAATATAAAAAGAATTTGTAAGACGTGTTCTTCATGTTGGATTTAAAAGAGATTTTCGAAATTTGAAATTTGAAATTTTTGGCTATGAGAAAGTCAAGTTGGCCCTCCCTCAAGTCAAGTTGGCATAGTAAAGAGACACACTCATTCTGGACAGGCATACCACTATATAAAAGCATTCGACCTCTCCTCCACAAAGGTGCCATTCGATCTTATCACAAGAAGACAAGTTTTGGGCATTCAAGCGAAGGACAAAGAAGAAGAAGACGGACAAAGATATCTCTCTCTAGCTCACATTTCTCTCTCCAAGAACTTACACGTGTGACTTTTATAGGTAATGGTTTCTGGATGGGCCAAATTTCGGGCAATTTTCTGGGCATGACAAAATTCTAGGTATCATATTCTGGGTAAAGCCAAAATTCCAAGAAAATCTAAGAAGGTTGAAATCTTGAAGAGCGAAATTTTACTTGGTTTGACTTGACTTGAGGGCTAGAGACCAGGTTTGACCATTATCTTGTTGACATAGTTGACTAGCAGCATTAGATGTATCTCTTGTTGAACTGAAGAATTTCTTTAAGAAAAAGGTTGGGGATTTTCCCCTAAGTGGGTTTCCCAAGGTTAATCTTGTGTTCTATTTTGCGCATTATGACCTCTATTGTCCTTGTTTATGTTTGAATTTCTAAAGTGTAATCGCTTAATGATAATTTGGAAGAACTATATCATTAGAAGTAATTATCAAAAGTTTCAGAAATGTGTGCTTGTATTTATATTTCACTCGAAAAATCAACACAAACACGCCCCCAATGGAATGGGCATCATGTAGAATAAGCGCGCTCATGATGGACGAATGATGAGGGCACTCGACAAGCGTGTACGACATGCGATGGTGAAGAGTTGCAACGTGGCCTGCAACGAATAGAACAAGAAGAAAACGAAGGGTCGACTCAACACTTAGACCCATCCGCTAGCATGTTGCGATGGTATTTGGGGGTTGGTCTGAGTTAGCACGACTGCCCTAACCATGAGGCAAGACTTGTACATAATGGAGAGTCGTACGATGGTGGAAGGCATCAACAAAGATCAACTAAATCAAGGAAGACACAAGACAAGAAGCAAAACTGCAAAAGTAGAGGAAGCGAACAAGGACACAGAGAGAAGCAAGTTGAGGCTCGCTTCGTGGGGCCAAGATGTGTGAGTGTTCTCGTTTTCTATGACTAAGTTAGGCTTCACATTTGAGGGGTTTCTAGTTGCCCTGAGGTGCGAACTCTACACAAGTTATGCACGGATTCTTGGTTGAGTTTGGCAAGTTGTGCGAGACCTAGGGTCTGCATGAACCATCGTTTGAAGTCTATTTTGTAGATTGCCCAAGTGTGTAGGCAATGAAATGCTAGGGGTTTGTTGTACATTATATAAAATTGAAGTTATTAAAGAAGGGGAATTCAATTGGGAGTTACCCCTCCCATGTTATAAACTATTGTGTAAATATATATGTTGAATGGTTTATGTTCATGGTTGTTAGTGTTGTTGTTTATTATTGATTTACATTGAAGAAGATTGTTAATGGTAAATGAAGAAGTGAAATCATAAATTGGTTAAGTAAATTATTGAAGGGTTATTATGTGAGGTTGTTAGAAGACTAATTCCACAAGTTGATAACAATCTCGTTAAAGCACATAGGCCAGAGGCGTAGTCTGGAAGCAAGTAGTTGTGTATTGAAGGGTTATTATGTGAGGTTGTTAGAAGACTAATTCCGCAAGTTGATAACAATCTCATTAAAGCACATAGGCCAGAGGCGTAGTCTGGAAGCAAGTAGTTGTGTGCCTTGCAACGAAAACTTGTCAATGCCACATGCCCTCAGTGGTGTGACAGGCCTAGGACTCGTGTGATCATCACGGGGCCGTGACAACCCTCCACGAACTTCCGGTAATAATTGGTAATCCTAGTGAAGACCCTCACAACATGCACATTGTGAGGCTCCTCCCAATCTATTATCACTTTTACCTTCTTAGCATCCATGTGAATACATCCCTAGGCAACCCAATGACCCATAAGTGTATCTCCTTTTAGGCAAACATGCACTTAGTCTTCTTTTAAGTGCAACTGATGTTGCCACAGTGCCTCAATGACTTGTGCCAAATGCTTCTTATGTTCATCCAAATTATCACTGAACTTTATAATATCATCGAAGTATACTATGACAAAATTATCCAAGAATGAATGCAATACCTCATTCATCAAGGTCAAAAATGTAGCAGGAGCATTGCACAAACCAAAAGGCATAACTAGGAATTTATAACTCCCATACCTTGCTACCATAGTTGTTTTCACTTCATCACCCCTATTTGCACCCGATAGTAGACCTATCTCAAGTCAAGCTTTGTGAACACTTTGGCCTTAGCCAACTTGTCAAAGCAATCTACCGCTAGTGGAAAGGGGTATTGATTCTTCACGGTCTACTTGTTCAAAGCTCAATAGTTCAGGCCCATCCTCAGTTCATTAGTGTCCTTCTTCTCGAAGAGTACAAGAGCACAATAAGGAGAATGAGAAGGACGAATGAACCTTGCATCAATTACTGTTGTCAATTGGTGCCTCCACTCATCTAACTCCAGTCCTAACAACCTATAAGGAGTTCGTGCTAATGTTGTAGCACTAGGCTTAAGCTCAATGCGATGATCCATTGCTTGTCTTGGTGAAAGCGCTTCAACAACTCATCCAACATCCTATCCACATATGTCTCCAACAACTTAGCAAGCTCGAGTGGAATAGGGGTCTCCATCCCATCATCCCCTACTTCCTTTATCATTGTTGCATATATATGAGCATTCGGTCTATGCGTTACTCTCTTCATGCTCAATGCAAATACAAGTTGCACACTTTCTTTCTGTTGCTTTCATGCAATTTTGTGCACAACCCGTGTCTTGTTGTCATCCAAGATAATGAGTTGATGCATCCATAATATCATAACTGCCTGATTTCCTCTCACGAAATCTCATCCCAATACCACCTCAAAATCATCCATTGGAATCACTGTAAAATCGAAAAGTCTCTTCTAATAATCAATTTGAACTAACAGATCTCTTGCCAATCTTGTCTTTGCTCTAGCCTTGGAGTTGACCACCTTCACGTCGTCCTACTCACAACTATTTTCAACCCAAGTTGCTCTACCAGACTTCCCTTCAAGGAATTGTGTGAGGCACCTCTATCAACAAGTGCTAGTATTGTCCTTTTGCTAATTTCCATGTTGATAAAGCAAAATTCGTGCCTTCGACTGTCTTCTTCCTTTCCCAAGACACCTGTCCTCTTAATAGAATCTTCAAGTGAACAAGAATGAATAAAATCAAGCATAACTTTTTGCTTGCACATTTCCATCTTGGTTGCACTACTAAATTGTTGTGATACCACCTGTCATGACCCCATGGCTCCACACAATTACAAGGCATGCTCGACAAACCATGACCCCTCAAGCGTGCAACACTTGTGTGTTCCACAATTGCTTATTGTAGTAGAGTGTTAATCCACTCATACTATGCCTCAATATATTGCCATGTTATCTTCTATATTATTATATTGCGGAATCCTTAATATAAAACAAAAATCATATTGTCACTTCTACCACATAGCATGATTTAATTTGCAGTAATAAAGAAATCACATAAACCATACACACGTACACAAATCATATAGGGAATGACCCTTTGGCCTTCTCTTTATATAGAAATCACAAGTTACCACACATTTGAGACAAAGGCTTAGTCTTCATATAAAATGATGCTAAAAGCTAGAAAAACGCTCTACCCAAATTGCCACCCTACTTCGGTCTGCTCTACCTAACCGCGACCTATTTTGGTTCATCTTCCTTGCTCACTCAAAGCTCTGCCCTACCACAAACCTACCCAAGCTCCTTCCTTCATACTCAACAACTTTGCAAATCATATAGGGAACGACCCTTTGGCCTTCTCTTTATATAGAAATCACAAGTCACCACACATTTGAGACAAAGGCTCAGTCTTCATATAAATATGATGCCAAAAGCTAGAAAAACGCTCTACCCAAATTGCCACCCTACTTCGGTCTACTCTACCTAACTACGCCCTATTTTGGTTCATCTTCCTTGCTCACTCAAACCTCTGCCCTACCACAAACCTACCCAAGCTCCTTCCTTCATACTCAACAACTTTGCATTGTTTGCACTCTTATCTATCTCCTCTCACGACTTTAGTCTTGTGACTTCACACTTATGGGTTGTGTTCTCCATCTCACACACACATGACTCCACTCGGTTCATGTGGAGCCACAACCCTTTGCCTTCGGTTGGGTCTACTCGTTTATTCAAGTGGTTCTTCATGTGATTTAGTTCGATTCAACTCTATTAATGCTCGACTCATCCCCTTGGTCCATCCTCGCTCAATTCAACCACACCCACTCAGGGCATCCACACTCGGGCCGACTTGTTCCAACATGGTTTTGGGGTGTGCTCCTTAGTCGTGTTGCGCCCTTGTGGCAGTTGTGCCACCAAGCTCTCATGTGCTCTCCGCAAGAAACACCAAATCTTGGTTTTTTGACACCCAAGTTGGTGCGCCCTCACCCACCTTCTGTCTCATCGCATTCTTTGCACTATCAACATCACAAAAGTTGTGATGGCAATGTCGCTCTCGGTTTTTCGCCTCACCAAGGCATCCAGTTTGCATGCTTGGCGCGTGGACTAGCATGGGCGCACCCTAGCGCCATAAGGCCTGACAGTTAGTGATTGGCGTTATCCGTGTATTAAATGATTGATCTAATATGGATTATATTTCTAGCTTCCTAATATTCATCCGCAAGTAGCACAAAAATCTATACTTTCATATTTGTTGCAGCAAGCTTGGCAGCTTGGCATTCTAGATGTTTTTAGAAAAATATTAGAGTATATATTATAAAAACACTCTCGCTGCACCTCACTCCCGGGAATTTTCACGATGGTTCCTCTCACGTTCCGACTTTCAACATCATTGATTAGCATGCTTAGCTTTTTCCCGACAGAACAAGCAACATAAGAGGAACTCCTCATGCTCATGAAGTTTTAAAAGAATAATTGGGATAAAAAATAACTACTGACACCTTTAAATTGAATGCAACTTCTGTAAGGGAGAGCACATAATAATAGCAAGATTACCTGCATTGATTGCCTTGTAAACCTTAAAGAAAATTTAAATCATAAGTAAGTTGTAAGGAGCAACTGGGTTGAAGATAAAATGGTAAGATGAAATCATATGCATTACAGTCAAACAAGAGTTAAAAAAAAAAGAGAACTAGTTGTATGAGAACATTAAAAAATAATATTTTTTAGAAAAGACGAAAGAGAACCTACTTTTTTTCATATCCAAAAGAAGGTAAATAACATGACGAGCTCACAGTAACTTCTCACTTTCAATGCATGCTTTAAGACAGAAATAGCTTTTTCCGCTTTGACATTGGTTAACATGACCTACGACGAAAAGTTAAATTAGCGTACAGCCCTCGGACTCCAGAGTCAGTATGCTTGGCTGTTTGATTATTGCTTTAAATTACAAAAGAATAAACAACTCTAATTTCGGAATGCAAGGAAGCAGCTCAAATCCACACAGAAAACCAGTTCTGTCAGTTTTCAAAGGGATGCTAACTTAGCAACAAACCAGTCAACCATCAAGTAGAATTTCATGAAATCATGCATAACTGGGGCAATGTCAACCTTAGTCATCTCCGGGACTTATATTTGGAGACACGTTGCCATGTTCTCTAGTAGTTTTCGTCCCAAGGACAATCTTCGCATTAATACTATAGTTCAAATAAAATCTCTAATAAAAGCGAATTGAGCGTATCTTCAAAACTGGGTTTATCTTCAACTCAAAATTCCAATCTATATTGGGATGGGAACTTGCTTTTTTCTTAGCACATGTTTACAGGTACCCAATAAATTTCCATTAATAGATAGTAAATAGAAAGAGAAATACATTTCATAGTCAAACAATTGACCATTTCTCATGGACTGAAGCACTCATCAATAATACTCTTGAAACAACTTCGTTCCAAAAAAGGAAATAAATGTAGAAGATATAGTATCTCTAGAAAAGGAGTCATTAACACTGACTTTTATCAGAATTTTGTGAGGTTATTGTCACTTAAGCTTATAGAAACCACATTGTGAGTCAAAGTATCTCTCAGGGCACATTAAAGAGCCGGATATTTTAGTGTAACTTGAGCAGTTGTACTAGATCACAAATTGCTTCTTATAGTTTCTTGAATAGAATGCTGAGCTACTTGCAATTGATATAGAGATCTGTAGGGCCTTAATTTACAATGTTGATTGGATCAAAACACTATTTAGACTTTAGCTAATGCCATTTGTTAGATAGCATTTCAAATATCCGTGCTTCGGCCTATATTTATAATCAACAGCCTACAGGTTAAGTGATACTTATAAAACTTTAATCCTCCACAGCTGTCATTGCAAAGCAGTTGATCTGGTTAAGGGGCTCCTTTGGCAGCCAGTGCCAATTATTAGCACACATCAAGAAACACTATAAACATCACATATAACTGCTCAAACATCAAGGCACTTTGGATGCTGTCTCACCTCTTGTTCATCACTT
Organism: Pinus taeda; assembly: GCA_000404065.3. NCBI lineage: Eukaryota > Viridiplantae > Streptophyta > Pinopsida > Pinales > Pinaceae > Pinus > Pinus taeda. The sequence goes on along the minus strand of APFE031707740.1, from coordinate 32,334 downwards.
GGCAATATCAAGAACGAAAATGTTTCATATGGGAAGGGCCCCCATTGCTCTGTTCCATATTCCTATTTTATTGTTCCTTGATAGAGGAGAGCGTAAATGATATTATAATAACTGTTCGAATCCATATTTGCGTTGTTTTTTTTTATGTCACTGTGCAAGCTGAGATCTCAGTTGCTTTTATGACATTGAACAATACTCTTAATGCTAGTTAACATATTCCTCTCATCAATCTATCATATGAGCCAAACTACAAAACACACAAATTTCTATTCATATTGTTTATGACCTTTACACATCAAAGCTTCTATCAATAGCATAATCAACAAAACTATAAAGAGGAGCACTTTTCCCTCTATCAAAACCAGACAGTTCCATCTTTGCATTAGATCGTAGTGTCTCTGCAATTTCTCTTGCCTTCTCCAATCCATAAGCTCGTGGGTAACTTGTTTTATTTTTCTTGATGGCTCCACCATTCCCTTCCAGCAAGGCTTCCTCCTCAAGTATATCATCCGCAATTTGGTACAGAACACCCACAGATCTGCCATAATTCCGCAGCCTCTCCACGTCCTCATCTGTTGCACCACCTATAATTCCTCCAGTCACAGCTGAACACTCTGCCATGATCCCAAATTTCCGCTCATGAATAAACCCCACAAGGGAAGGGTCAAATTTGTTATTACCTGTACCACGAGGTTGAAAAGAGATGAAATCTCATGGAAAGCATTTTTCAGCTAAGAGTATAACAGCTTCTAAATTATCCAGTTATGTAGGTAGTACTTTCGGATTTGACAGCAATTATGGTTTGGAAAATGCAGATCAGAACAGAGCCATCTAGTTAATTGCGTTGTCCCAAGTGAAAGTAGAGGAACATTTTAAAACTTGATACAGATGGACGAGTAGAATTCAAGAAACTGTGGTCTGATTGCTCCAGAAACAAAAAGAAAGAAAATTTAATAAGAAAAAAATAAAATATAAGGCAGGATAGAGAAAACATATTATAAAAAATTCTTTGAGATAACAATTATTTGGCACATTCCAATTACCAACTGCATGTTCAAGTTTTATTCGTGAGCCGCGCTCTCGAGAGGTGTAGTTAAAATTAGGGAACATGCTGTTAGAATCTGATTGCCCTGGATTGTTCTTCTTCACTACTATTTTTCTTTGATTCCATATCCAAGTTATGTTCTCACATCATCAATGCTTCCAAATGATAAGAAAATATGATAAGAACTTGGATTTTGCATCTAATAATAAGGATTCGATTCTTAATCCTAATACCAAAGAACCTCTTCAAAATTAAAATGTTATTTTTGGAGCTGAAACGGAAACCCTCCGAAAGAGAGCGGAAGAACAGGGTTTAGGGTAGTTGGACAGACCTGTGCTCCCGAGATCCATATACTGGCCGGCTACCATGCCCTGAGATCCCACCGTCTTTGCTATCTGTGCAATGACCTTGACAATCCTGTCGGGAGGGACATCCGACGTGGAAGAGACGATGTATTCAAAGCCAAGAGGGAAGAGCGCATCTCCAGCGAGGACTGCCATGTCAACACCGAAGACGGTGTGATTGGAGGGCTGACCTCTGCGGATGGGGTCGTCGTCCATGCATGGCAGGTCGTCGTGTATGAGGGAAGCGGTGTGAACCATCTCCAGCGCACAAGCCGTCGGCAGAGCCTGCTCTTTGGACCCTCCCACCGCCTCGCACGCCGCAATGCACATCATCGGTGGACCTCTCTTCGCCTTCTCTGCCAGCACCGAGTAGCGCATCGACACATGTATTTTTTCTGGGTATCGGAGGGGAACGGCCTTCTCAAGCTCCGCCTCCATTTCCTTTCTCACTGAATTCCAGTACCTCCTTAGATCGAATCCCTCCCCCTCCCCCTCCCCCTCCCCCTTAGGCGTAGAGGTCACAGAGGAGGTGGAGGAGCAGCGGAGTGATGGTTCTTGTCCACTGCTTGTGGTGGCCCTGCCCATTCCTATTCCTTCTCGGTCTCTGTTGAATTTGAGCTTCTGTTTGGGCTGAGCAGGGCCATGGGTGAGTAACGAGGAGTTCCTCCTTAGGTGGAAGGGGGAGAGGGCAAGCGTCGCCGATGATAAGATACTCATTGTCTATGTGTCTGTGTGTGGCACATAGATGCACAAACTGATACTCATTGCCTATGGGTTTGTGCGTGGCTCATGGATAGACAAACTGGAATGGCAACAGGGCGAAGAGCCTACTAAGCTTTTGGCCTCCGGTTGAATCCATGGCTATGGGCATGTACTTCCCATATGGATGATAGGACCATGGTTTTGTTAGCTTAAAGCAAAGTGTGTTGAGGTACACTATGCATTTGCCCAACATGACGGATGGGCCACTCAAATCCTGTAGCACACTTGTTGAATTTGGCAATGTTATAAGGATTTATCAATTTAAGACTCCATTTGAGTTTTGGATATTTTTAATTGGTTCAAAATTTATAAAAATTTAAGGCATCATTCCATCATGTATATAATATAATGGTGTCATTTTATTTAATTATTTTATTTAGAAAAATTAAAAAAAAAAAAAAAAAAAAAATATATATATATATATATATATATATAGATAGATAGATATTAATGTCCACGAGGTGAAAAATAGCTTATAGGATAGATTGTTTCTTCATCTGCTTGATGTATTTGGCAATTTTTCTATGAAGGTTCAAAATAAATGCTCCCAGTTGCTCGACAAACCCCTCGCTAAATAGATTATCCCAAGAACTAGCTGTCAGCATATCTGCGTAACTTTCTCTGTTGTCTTTGAAGGTCTCACATTCTAAAATGAAATGTTTTTATGTTTCCAATTTTCCGGAAGAACAAAAAATGCATACTCTTTCCTCCCACACTTCCTTTGGCCTTTTCCAGCGCCCTGTTTCACAACGGAGTTGATGAGAATTAGTCCTTAACTGAGCAAGAAGTATTTTGGCTCTCCAAGAGATATTGGCCTCTATGTATGATTTTGGTTGATGACTATGAGTGGGATTAAACACTTCAATATAGTAATTTTTCTTTCTTCCTAGCTCCTTATCCCAAGTACGCTTGTGGAACTTTTCCATACCAAAAGCTTTTATCTCTTTGTTGTTTATGGGACACGCATTTGAGCAAATACCCCATTTACTAAACCATTTGTTATTTTGTTGCATCCAAGTGTTTTTGCTCTTTCACAATCTATCATTAAAGACAACTTAGGCCATCTACCCTCTTCCATTTGCTCAATTTTTTTTAAATACCTTATGACTCACACCATAGCAATTGCTTCAATAGGAGCAGCCCTTGTTTCACTTAACAAGATAGCATAAGAAACTGCACTTTTAATCTTAAATTTGTTTGTAATCAAATGCTTCTGAATTTTCTCAATTTGTCTCCACTGCATGTCGGATGTACTGCCGGCCCATAGTTCACAACCATAGAGAATCACCAGAATCACCGGAAGCTTAAAAAGAGTTTGAATGGTTTTCCAATCCTATAACTTTGCCTCTCTACACCTATTTTGAAAAGCATAAAATGCATTCCAACCCCCCAACGTTCTTTTCTTTCTACAACCATTCCAACTTAAATTTTCGTCGAAGTCAATTCCGAGGTATTTGTAATCCGCAACTTCTTCTAGAATGTTGCCTTCAAAGTAGAACTTATGTTGGTTATGTTTTCTTTTCTTAGAGAAAACCACTACTTTCGTTTTGTTGATATTGACTTGCATCCTCACACTTCTACAAAAATTCTCAAGGGATAGTAAGTGGTCTCGCAAACCAAGAGCCGATTTAGCAATCAGAATAAGGTCATTTGCATACAAAAAAAGCCTTATAACAAACTTGCCCAAATAGATACCATCACCCCCTTGCGAGTTTAACCACTCTTCAATCTTGTCGATATATAAACCAAAGGGGTAGGAGACAATGGGCAACCTTGTTTGACCTCGATATCGCTTCTAAAACTTTCAGAAATGCCTGTTGAAGTTCTAATTTTGACTTTCACCTCTTCATACAACCTATGCACAACTGCTCTCAAATATTTAGGAACCCCAAGTTCCTCCATTTTGTGCCAAAACTTATCCCTAGGAACCAAGTCAAGCGCTTTTCCGAAATCAACAAAGCAACAAAAGACTTCTTTCTTTTTCTCCCAACCTTTTTCAATGATGTGCCTTAAAGTTATACAATGATCAACTGTGGAATGTTTAAGTCTAAAACCTGCTTGCCCTTTAGCACGCTTATCTCTTTCTTCTGCCCACTTGCTAATTTTGTTTTTTAGCATGCTTACAAATAGCTTTGCAAACAAAGGGTTTTTCATGATGGTCCTATAATTGGAGGGATTATTGACGTCACCACTCTTGAAAAGAGGTATTGCCAAACTAGTTGTCCAATCTGTGGGGAGCCCTTGTTGTATGATGTTGTTGAAGATTTTTGTAATGTGAGGTGCAAGAATCTTTGAGGCCCACTTTATATATTATGCTTGGAGTTCAGCGAAGTCTTTTGCTTTTCCAACACCCAACTTCTTGATACCCATCTCTACCTCTTGTACCGTGAAGAGTTTAGTATTAGTGTTGACCAAGGGAGGAGGGTCAACTTTGGGAACCTCTTCTTTATTACCATCTTGTTGCTCTGTTTTGGAAGGAGGTCCAAATCGTGCTATCACCCCTTCTCGAGTCGATTAATATTTATTTTCAAGACAATATCTAGAAGCAAACCTTGGATTATGAACACATTTTGTTCATTATTGAAGATGTCATGAATAAGGCATCTCTACATAAATTATGCCATTTTGTCCCCTAAGACCACTCTGGATCAAACCCAAGTCGCATATCAGGTTGGTTTCTTAAGATCAGTAAATCATCGTTGTAGACCCACGCCTCCTATATTGCAACCACTTAAACCCTTGTCACCAATGATAGCTTCAAGCCACTTGCAAATCTTGAGTCTTCATCCCCTTCTTTAGATACCATTCCCACATAAAAATACATGCTTGATTCCAAGAATCCTCTAAGGTTCCTTCAGTCACCTCCTCGAAACCCTTTGACCTAGAAACCCAAGAACCCTCATCAAAAGAAGCCAATATGGTTCACAATAATGAGGGAACTAAAGAAATGGATTTGGATGCTCTTGACCTCCCCAACATTGTTAAGGCATGGAAAGACAAAGACCCAAGCTCAATTCTAGAGCATCAAGTTAAAACATTAAGTAGAGTCATTCTCAAACCAAGGTAGCAAGCTCAAAAAGCATCAATAGGTCAAACCAACACCAATCGTCTAGGTGTTCATGACCAACCTATGAAGGAAACAACAAAGTTGCACAAGGTTGAGAAAAAAAAGGGATGTAAGAGTAACCAACAAATTTTAGAAGAATTGGGGTGCATTCTTGTCAACTCGAGGAGAATAAAGTTGATCTCGAAGATTTATCCCTCCTCTAACTATTTCCCCCCATGAAGATAATCTCCTAGAACATTAGAGGCCTTAACTACAAGGGAAACTTGAGGCTTCTCAAAGATAAATGGATCTCAGAACATCCAGATTGCAACCTTTTTTATGATTCAGGAAACCCAAACTTCTTGTGAAGCTACATGCAGGTTGACAGATAAATGGGGTCGATGAAGCCAATTAGTAGCTCTTGATGCCCAAGGTCAATCTAGAGGCCTCGCTATCATCTGGAACTCTAGAGATGTATCTATGCTCAACATGTTTGATTCTTTCAAAATTATCACTATTCAATTCTAGCTCATAGGATCACCAAAGATTTGTTTTCTCTCAAATGTTTACGACCCCTTGTTGCCTAGAGACAAACCACATTCTCTTAACTCTATCAAACAACAAGGTCTTCTTATCTCTCCAACATCTTTGATCCTAGGAGGAAATTTTAATATGATAAAATCAATTGAGGAAAAGAAGGGTGATGTCATAAAGCTAAAAGAAGAATCGAGCATCTTTCAAGATATCATGGCCTCTTCTCATTTAACGGACCTTAACACCATCATCGACATGTACACTTGGAACAACCATAGAGATGGCTCCCCAAAAATAGCTTCAAAGCTATATAGATAACTCTTCTTGGAAAATATCATGGTTAGGTACATTTTTATGGAAGTTTCCATCCTCCCTAGCCATGGATCAGATCACCAATTGATCAAATTAGATATTGAAATCAAATCTCGCCTCGGAAAAAAGCCTTTTCATCTAGAGCAATTTTGGCTCTAGCATCTAGAATTTCAATATATCATCAAGGAATGGTGGGATTAATTGGCCAGCATGGAAAGCTCAACCACATACTACTTGGAGAGGAAGTCGAAACACATCACAAATCAACTCAAGACATGTAACAAGGAGAAATTCATAAATATCCTTCAAAACATGCAGAACCTAGAAGCAAAAATGGAGTGCCTCTAGCAAAAAGGCATTCACTACTATAGATCAAATGAGCTTATAAAAGAGGAAGCCTCCACTTTCACACTACTTGAAGAGAGAAGGAATCAAGAAGAAATTATTTGACAACAAAAATTGAGAATTAAATGGTTAAAGGAGGGGGATAGAAACATTATTATTTTTCCCCATAGTTCAACGCTTTAGCATTGTCAATACAATTGTATCTATTCCTTAAATAACTTGATTGGTGTCAAATTCAAAGAACATGAGGACATGGCTCAAGTGCTATTACAGTACTATAAATAACTCCTATCCAACCCCATGCCAAACCATTGGGAAGTTATTCACAAAATACTTTAGCATATTCCTCCTTTGGTAACCAAGAACGGAATGAGGCTCTCTTAAGAGAGATCTCCATTGATGAAGTGGAACAGGTTGTTAATTTCATGCCCCATTGGACAAGGCAACTTCAGAATTGACCCTTTTCAAGTCTGTTAGTCAACAATTGGAGGAATCGAGGTTGAAAACTATCTTGAAAGCTTTAAATGCTACTTCCTTTACTTTAGTCCTGAAAAAGGACAAAGTAGAGGAACCTAGTGGCTTCCAACCCATTGCTTTGTGTAACATAATATATAAGGTGATTATCAAAATAATTGCCAATCGCCTTAAACCTCTCCTCCCTTAGCTCATTTTGGTGTAACAAGTTGGTTATGTGGAAGGGTGCTAAATTCTGGATGATATTATGATCACTCATGAAACCAATCACTCCGTAAAAACCCTCCCAAAAGCCTGGCATGTTGCTCAAACTTGATCTCCCAAAAGCTTTTGATAAGCTCAATTGGAATTACCTTTTCAATATTCTCCATGCCTTTGGATTTGAGCCGGAGTGGATATGTTGGATCAAACACCTTGTCTCATCAACCTTCTTCTCTATCTTCCCTAATGTCTCACCCATTTCTCCCTTCTCGACCTCTCAAGGAATCCAACAAGGAGATTTGATTTCACTATTTCTCTTCATCATAATGATGGAGGGTTTAGGTCAAGCCCTCAAAGTAGCAGCTGTGGAAAAAACAAATTGTGTCTCTTTGGTGATGATCTTCCTCTGTTGCACCAACAATTTGTGGATGACACCTTGGGTTTGGGCATCCCAACCATTCAGGAAGCCAAAGGATTCTCTCAAATTCTAGATGATTTCTTACTTGCCTTAAGTTTGGAAATTAATAAAGCTAAAACTTATATTTTCTTCTTTAATATATCTTTGGCTATGGAGAAACACATTGCAAGGGCACTTGGTTTCCAAATCAATAAATTGCTCTCAAAATACTTGGGAGCTCCACTAATCAATAGTTCACTCAAGCTTAACTTATAGGAGAATCTCATTAGCAAATTCAAGAACAAGTTAGCTAGCCAGACCTTCGGCTCATTAAACATGGCCAGGAGGTTAGTTCTCCTCAAATCTATATTACAGGCTCTCCCCACCTATCTATTCTCTACTCTAATGGCTCCTTCCTCCATCCATAGCTCTATCTGCAAGTTGCAATGCTCATTCTTGTAGGGAGGTGTCAAATTGGAAAAGATAATGGTATTTAATGGCAATGGATAATCTTTGCAAACCCAAACTAATTGGGTGTCTTGGAATAAGAGATCCATTGACAGTTGCCACGATACTAGGAGCTAATATCTTATGGTGTTGGTTTAAAGGAGGTCGAGATCTATGGAAACACATCTAGCTTAGGAAATATGCAAAGCATATTACTCTTATGTAATTCATTAGAATTCCCTTCTCTCAAGCATGTTCCTCCATTTGGAATCTTGCAAAAAAAGGAATGGATCATAAACAAAAACCCTTCTAGGAAATTCGAGATGGACAAACAACCAGGTTCTAGGAGGATTCATGGTAACAACTCCCAAAATTTCAAGATCAAGACAACTTAGGTAATCTACGACTCCATATGTCTTCCCAAGGTCTACTTAAAGTCCAAGACTATTGGACAACCTCTACCTCTAACCAAACATGGTGGCAATGGTCACAACTGAGGGGAACGGTTCTCCAAGCCCAAGGAGGAGATGTGGTCAAACTTCTGGTAGAAGCTCCAACAAAGAATCATCTATATAATAACTCAACTTACAATGACATTAATGACACCCAATTTATTTTTTTAATAATTAATATAGATGTCAATCTAGGTAATACATAGAATCTGTAAATTATCGCAGCTCTTAAGTAAATGTATGTGACTATTTTAGAATCCACACCATTTCCTTATAACAACTATTGTTCCTTACCATTCTCTTTTTTTCTTTTCATAAAAAGATTATATATCAAATTCTTAAAATACAATTTCGACCATTTATGCTGCAACATAGCTTATTATTTTAATGAAAATGACTATCAAATGTGGGTATTCTCTTTGTAAAGAAATTGTTTTCCATTTTCAAATGATAGTCATTAATCAATTATTTACTCGCAATAACATTTTCAACTTGTTGTTTTCTAAACTTGTATTTGGTTATATAAAACTATGAGTCTTCATTTCGAATGTCGACAATACACCTTATATGCAACCAACACTAAAAGGTTTCTTTTTCTAATGTTCTCACTGCATATGCCATTGGGTAGCGATCCTTAAACAAATATGGATTTGTATTGTTATTCCGATGCCTAAAGGGTGAATTTTAAACATGTATTCCTAGTATCTATGCTCATCAATATGGGATAAAATTTTACATCCCCCAACTAGGCATTTATGTGGAAATTCTTGAAGAATGTTCATTTGAATGAGCGGGACGGCTCTTTTTCTTGCCACCCTACGCTTGCTCCAACGTCCTAGATCTATCGACGTTCTGAGTCTTATCAAATGATTATACAAAATACAAGTCATTTTGTTGTTTTTGGTTTTGGGCTCGTTTTGTCATGTTGCTCCGGGTGGCTAGGGTTTGACCACCCTATGCCTCTGGTAGCATTTGTAGTTCTTCGTTGACAGCTCGAGAGCAGGTGTAACTCTCAACCTCTTCCGTAAGCACATAGGCTCCATTTGTCCTATAAAAACCATGGAACTTTCCCTGTTGTCTAAGTGAAAAGGCTACAAATATGGATCCCCATAGTTTTTAACTCACAAATGTAACAATTTCTATTGGAGAACTTACAGTCAGTAGCATTATTTTTTCTATATTTACTTACTGTGTTCTTATCATTTCTTCATTTTTAATCCTTTGTATGGTTTGTTTCCAGGGTATATGGAGCTATCATTTCCTGGCTTGTTCAATTACAAGTCTTGGATTTTGTTACGGTGTTTCTCGTCACACCTTAGTCAGGTAATTCCCTATTTTATGGGAAATATGTTCTTATATTGAGATTTTTTGTTCGAGCACTCACCTATTCTCCTCTTTAGTTTTTGAGTATGATGTATTGAAGGATTATTACAAATTTCCCCTCTATTTTCAAGTGTTTACTCATTGTATGTGTTTAGAGTTTTGTCATTTGTTACCATTCTTCTTTTGGTAATTAGTCTATTAATCATAGAGAGCTTGTGAATGATATAAACGTTTTGAATTTTTTATATTTCTTTTTCTATTATGAGGGGTTTTACTCCCCAGTCTTGGTTTTCATTAATTCCCATTAGTTCAGGTACACTAATGTTATATGGGGCTTTGGAAACTAGAACAACACCTGGTTACCAAATCAATGGTGAAATCAATGTCTCTTCTTGGAGGAAATTTTGGTATTTCCTCTGGAAATACATATTTAAACTCTTATAAGATAGGGTATTCAGTTAATGATGATTGATGGTCATTTTCAGATGGTTCTTGCACTTGAACACTGAATAATTGACAACACTTCCTAACATATTTTTTCATTTGTACAACATAAATCTGCTTGATAGAAATTTTTCTTGGGATACTTTGAACCATGCAAGCTCTTCCTTCATCATTTTCTATGTAAATTAAAATAAGACCAAAGTCATGAGACATGTATCGCAAGTTGAACAGTGGACGAAATATTATAGTGGGTGTCACTTGTGGATTATTTATGGCTATGAAAATTAGCAAAGGCAAAGAGGCATTAAATCTCATTTAATTATGAAAATAAAGGAAAATGGGAGAAAAGGAAGATGAAGAGACATAAATTTGCATGCAATGGAAATTAGAGGAAAATGAAGGAAAAAGAAGAAAATAGAGGCATCGATAATAAAAAGGCATCAGAGAATCAATTACTAGTTTTTTGACATTTTTTACTAGAGCTCTTGTTCATTCTCTCTCGCATACTCTTGCACACCTAGAGTAATCTTGGAGCACTCTATCATTCTATTGGATTTGGAAGATGGCAAGCAAGAAAGCAAGGGAAAAGGAAGGAAATCAAGGAAGTGCAAGGAACAGTGGGATCAAAAACTACAACTAGATTTCTTTGTAGGTAATAGGTTGCATTATGATTTAGCATGTTGGTTTTTGGATGTATATTATATGCATGTGGTTCCTTGGTCATTTGTTGTCATTGGCATGGAGACTTGCCTGGATGGACAATGGTTTCAACCTTACCATGTAATTTCCTAGATAGCCATGGTGTAGTGGTTTCCCCATTTGGTTTTCTTATTGGTTCTTAGATTTCCTATGGCTATGGGTTGGAACAAACGATCTAGAGACTTGAAATAACTTGGGTTCCTTGGAAGTTGTGGGTTGAGTTACTAGTCCTTGGAGCTTGTGGGTTGAGACAAATGCTCTGGAGCGCTGAAATAGCTTGGGTTCCCTGGAGGATTTGGATTGAGTTACTAGTTCTTGGAGCCCTAAACAACTTGGGTAGAGACAGATCTGGTTGTTGTTAGTGATTTTTGGATTGTATAAGTGAAATCACTATGGTGGAGGGTTGAGGTGGTTTGGTCTCTCGAATCCTCGGTTTGTTTTATTTTGGTTTAACCCGTATGATCCCAAATTCATGTTTGGAATATGACGTGGGGGTGATTGGATGAAAGAGAAATTTGGTTCATACCAATCTATGGTCGGTTGGCACATGTAAGTCCTTGAATTGGTTGGCATTTTCATGTTTTAATATGAAATATTTCCTATTGTGATCTATGAGCATTTGTATTGATTATGATGGTGATTTTCTGGTTGATTTGCCATGGTTTCTATGCTAGTTATATGATGTATTATATCTATCACTCCTGTGATGGTTTGATAAGTTATTGAATGGTTGATGAATGCATGGGTTAACTAGTGTTGTTGCAACTATCTAGAGAGGGCATATAGCCTTCTTGGCTATTTTCAAATGAAGTTCAAAGTTTTATGATCAGATATGCATCCATGACCTGTAGCTTGTATGTTTACTATCTGTTTGACGAAATGTCTATCATGTGCTAGGCATGTCTAGGTAAATATCTAGCTTAAGTTTCACTTGTTATCTTTGTTATCATTATTGTCATGATTCTGGAAAGTTACAGGAAGTTTTGGGCAGTGTTCAGGAGGCTATCCTGAAAACGTGGCATAGATCTCATGACCACTGGAACTGAACTCAGGAATTTTGGTCATAACCGCATGGAGGCAGGTGTATGCATGTGGTTGGGACCTCATAACCACATTGATGTTGTGTCATGCGTGCAGTTGGGGAGTTTCCCCTGTGAAAAGATCCCCAACTCAGGGATTGACCATCTGAGGTGGTTTGTAGGCTCCTGATTGGTCCATAGCCCCTAAAGGAGGTTTTGTAAGTTGTTGATGTGTTGGCCCCACCTCCATAACTGGAACTTGGAGGTCATATCATATCATAGTGACACTTGTCTCATGTTTACCCCGACGATCTTGTATAAGTGGGTAAATGTGGGAGGAGGCATTTACATATTGGTATCAAGGTGGGTTTTCATTTTCTTTGGGTGATATCTGATACCATAGGGTGGTATCAGAGCTCCTAGGTTCAAACACTTGGACTAGATTGGCTAAATACATATGGTTATGCATGCATATCAATTGTTTATGTGTTAATCATGCATGTATGTAGGTTACATATTGTTATGATCATGATATTTATGTATAAGTAGATATGTTTGTGAAGATTGTCTCATGCTAATCCACAATGACTTGTGCAAATGTGATAGCCTCCCCTAAGATACATTGAGGTATAACTTTGATTATGTCTTTATTTATCTTATCTAACATGACATGCTTGCAAGAGATAGAAGATCAAAGACGAAGAGAAAGATGGTAGAATACAATTCACATTACTCCCCTTACAAGCCCGATGAGAATTTAATGGGATGGGATAGGTTAGTTGAGCGACAAGGAGAAGAGTATTGTCCTGATATAGTAGATACACTAAGAAGTTTGATGGTAGAAATCAAAAGTTGTAAGGTAGATAATAACAAGTTGACTGAGGCACTGGAAAGGCTTGCTAGAGCTCAGGAAAAGCAAGCACAATTTAATGTAGTAATCCTTTAGAGTCTTTCAAATTTGTATAAATAAGCACAACTGAAGATTAGTCATGGCGATAGGCAGGAGGAGAAGACTAATGGGTCATATGGTAGCAGGTTTAATTCAAGACACTGGTTGGATAGAGAGGACATAGTCAGAGGTGGAAAATCATTGAATACACGTGACAGGAGGGGTATTGCTCGTGGATTTTATTCTAGTTCTGGTTTTTAGAGACATTATCGTCATTAACGCCATCACCCTTATAGGAGAACTGAGAAGCAATGTTTTCCAGAAGAGTTGAAGAAAGTCAAGCCTCCAACATTGATGGAGAAATGAAGAAGTTGGAGGATGCAAAATAATTGTTGCTTGGAATGAAGAAGTTTTTCATATTTCATAAGTATTTAGAGAACATGAAAGCCAAGATAGCTACCTTCAGTCTTGAAGGAAAATCAGATATTTGATGGGAATATGTGAATAATGTTAGAGGTATTAGAGAAGAGAAGCTAAATGGGGATAATTTCGAGCGACTTTTAAAGAAGAAGTACCTATCCGAATGATACTATGATGACAGGGCTAAGGAATTATATGAGCTAAAGATGGGTTCTATGACAAATGATGAGTACACTAGCAGATTATTGGAGCTATTAAGGTATGTGCCTTATCTTAAGGATGAGAAAGCATAGATTCAAATGTTCATTAGTCAGTTTCCAGTAGAATTAAAACACTAGATTGAGTTTGATGAGCCTAGATAATTGGAGGAATCCATTAGAAATCTAAATCATTGTAACGAGCAGTTAAAGTGCAAGTCTAAGTCTAAGCAGGATTTGGAAAGGGAATGCGAAGAATAAAAGAAAGTGGGCAAAGAAGTAAGGAAGACTTCAGGATGCAAGTGATAAGGAGAATGTAGTGTTGTACAAGAAGTTCGATGCAGTTGACAGAGGACATGGGTCTCAACCTAACAGACAAACAAAAGGTAATGATAGGAAGCCTTTGAGGTGTTGGAATTGTGGTGGAGAGGATCGTAGGAGTGAGTTCCCATTGCACTAGGGTGGTAGGCCTCAGATTTATAGTGCTCATGAGGCAAAAATAATTGGTGACATTGGTCATTGTATTCCTCCGATTTACGCAATAGTGGATATCATGCAAGTTGATCATCAGGCATCCATTATTGAGATGGAGGGAAAACTCCATGATCAATTTGTTTCTCTTTTGATTGATCTTAGATCTGACTATAATTATATCAGTCCTGGCGTGGTGGATAAGTGTGGCTTGAATAAAGAAGTGCATGTAGAATCTTGGTTGGTGTAGTTGGCTATAGGGACCAATAGAAGAGTTCATCATTGGGTGAGATATTGTGCATTTGAGTTGAATGGTATGCCTACATCAACACATATAAATGTGCTTCCATTGGGGTCATATAGTATTCTTTTGGGTGTGGACTAACTATTCATTCACAAGACCAAAGTGGACTGTTATGATAAGGGTATTGAGTGCCTGGATGATGATGGAGAAAGGAGAATCTTGCAGGGAAACAAGAAGCGTACATCAGTAAGGATTGTCAAAGCCATGCAAGCTAAGTGTAGTCGCAAGAAAGGATGTTTAATATTTTCAATGCATATTTCTAGTGATGAAGAGTAGAATGTTGAAGATGAGAAAGTCCTGAAAAGGTATCATGTTTTGCAATAGTTTACGGATGTGTTTCCTGCAAAGATTCCGGAGTTGCCTCCTCATATGGAAGTGGATTTTTCTATTGAGTTGGTACCAGGAGAAAAACTAGAATCTAAAGCATTGTACAAGATGAGTACTCCTAAATTGGTGGAATTGAAGTTGCAACTTAAGGAAATGCTTGATAGGGATACATAAGGCCAAGTGTATCGCCTTGGGGTGCACAAATGTTGTTTGTGAGGAAGAAGGATGGTACTCTCATATTGTGCATTGATTACAAGTAAATGAACAAGGTGACAATCAAGAACATGTATGAATTTCCGTTGATTGATGATTAGTTTGATCAATTGAAGGGAGAAACAATATTCTCAAAGATTGATTTGAGATCATGATATCATCAGGTGTGCATCAAAGAAGAAAATATCTACAAGACTGCATTTCGTACAAGGTATGAGCATTATGAGTTTGTGGTGGTTCCTTTTGGTCATACTAATCCTCCAACTACTTTTATGTGTTTGATGAATAATGTGTTGCATCCTTACCTGGACAAGTTTGTGATAATATTCATTAATGATATATTGATATATTTTAAGAATGAGGAAGAGCATGTAGAGAACTTGGTAGTAGTGTTGAGATCATTGAGAGAGCATCAGTTGTATGCAAAGCTTACCAAGTGTAGTTTCTTTCAAACTAATGTTCATTATTTGGGACATGTTGTTTCCAAGGAAGGGATAATGACAGACCGACAAAATATTAAAAGTATCATGGAGTGGCCAACTCCTCAGAATGTGGATGAAGTGAGATCATTCATGGGACTAGCAGGTTAGTACATGAGGTTCATCAGGAACTTATCAAATATTGGCTATCCTATTACATCTTTGCAAAGGAAAGGAAATAAGTTTGAATGGACTGAAGAGTGTGCAACTTGCTTTGAGCAATTGAAGCATTTGCTTATAAATGCTCCAGTTCTGAAGATTGCAGATTCTGATTGTAACACCCTCCTCCCACACTTATCCATGTTCACTGGTCCACCGAGGTAAATATGTGATGAAGAGTTACTATGATATGACTCAACATCCTAGGTACAATTAAGGAAGTGTAACCCTCCAACCAAAACTTTACTAACCTTCCTCAGGAGCTACAGGACACCCAGGAGCTAAACAACCACTCCAGGTGCCCAAACCCTGAGCTAAATTACTTTTTCATTGATCGAAGCTTCCAATCGCATGCATAAAAGGAAATAAAGCGATTGTAAGCCTCTAGTTGCATGGATAACCCTGCCTCCCATCAATTGCAGTCTAATTTACTCAGCTATGTGCATGCGACCTCGAGATCCGAGCCACGTTTTTAGGGCTAGGATCCAGACCTCTACCTAGAACTTGATATAACTTTCCATAATAATGAATGACACAAGGACAAAGGAATTAATGCAAAACTTAGATAAGAAATCAACCTAAAAAGGCCTGACCATGTTAGGCATTCCATCAAACACATTGTGAACATGAGATATACACAGCATAATTACATATCTGAACATAGGGGTCTCATACTTATATGAGAATCATTAAGAAGGTTTGATTCCCTCTCACAATAGCTACAATAAAATATATTAGGTCATGCATTCATTATCCATTTATTTACTAATCAAAACATGATGAGAGCCATAACTAAAGTCTGTCATAAAACCATGCTTATAACCATAATAATAAAAATGATAGAATAACCATCAAAGCCACGTCATAACAAGTATAAATAATCATGAAATACAAGAGGAAAATATCTTTTATTAACATATGAAAAATTCAACCAAGTCAGGGACTTCCATGTACCATCATAGATTGGGCTGAATCAAATCTTTCTTTCATCCAATCACCCCCTGTGTCATATTCCAAGCATGAATATGGGACTCACAACAAAACAACCAAGGCTTCCTCAGGATTTACCGCATATCCCTCCATTAATGATCAAGGGATTTATAGGCCTAAAACCCTCACCTATACAACCAGGGTTTACCACATTCCCGTCATTATCGGCCAAGGGATTCTTAGTCCTAAATAAAGAAACATACACTACCAGGATTTACTGCAATCCCGCCAAAACTTCTCAAGGGATCGCTAGGACCTAAACAAGCATGGATGCCTATGGATTTCTTCACCAATACATTGAGGAATTTTCTTGTCTGCACCCTCAAACTTTACTTCATATCCTGCCATTACTAGTCAAGGGATTTCTAGTCCCTTGGGAATATTCCTAAGACTGCTTGAATCGGTTCCAAAACCATCTAGCAATCCAGCTCAACCAAATGAAATAACTCCATCACATCATGGCTATCCAGAAATGGAAAGGCAAAGTTGAAACCACTGCCACACTTGGAAAACCCCATGCTAATTACAACAAGAGAACCAAATACACACATGCATATACCATGCATGCCAAAACTAGCAAGGAAATTACATATGCAACTCGACACCTGCAAGTATCTCGTTGTAGCCGTTTGATCCAACTCTTCCTTGCTTGATCTTTGCTTTCGTTTAATTTCTTGTCCTTCCTTTTCTTTCCTTTCTTTAATGCTGGAATGCTCCAAGAATGCTATAAGTGTGCAAGAGTATGAGAGAATAGATAAAATATAGAGAGAGCTCTAAAAATGAATTGGAAAAAGGTTGTGAATTGGTCCTTAGAATCCTTTTTATCAATGAGGCCTCTACTTTCCTCAATTTCCATTATTTTCCTTCAATTTCCTCCTCACATGCAACCTGTGACCTTTCACCTTTCTCTTCTCCTATTTTCCATGATTTTCATAAATAAAATGCCAATTTATGCCTCTTTTCCTTTTCAATGCCTTTGTCATTGCCTTTTCCAATTTCCTTAGCCATAACAAACCAAATGAACACCTACCAGGATATTTTTCCCAACATTCAGCTTGGAATAAGTGTCCCATGACCTTGGTATTATTTTTTCCTTTATTAACTTTATTACATGAAATTTTAACCTATTGTTACAAACCCCTCCCCCTTAGGGGAACACCGTGCTTGGTGTTCAATGACACCTATAACTAGCAAGACCGTTGAAAACCAAAACATACTGTCCATGGAGCTTTATAACTTAGCTCGATGCAGTATTTACAATTAAAAACCCAGTGAAAAGCAAACCAACATGAAAAACATGACAACATGACAACCATATCGCTTATTGGAGATTTATAACACAACTCGTTGTGGTATTTACAATAACAACCATACATAAATGTACATATACCAAAACTCATTTTCCTTCACCGACATATAATGAAGGATACATAACCCACATATGATCAACCATCTCCCATGTAGTTTCATTGGGCCCAAAGTGCTTCCACTGCACTTTAACTTGCTCGATTTCGGAACATGAATTGTTTCTGTTGCAAAATGCACTAAGGTTTCGTCTGGCATTTTCCTTCTAGCTCCACCTAGAATACAGACCAATCAATCACATGCTAAATATCCTTTACATATCTTTTTAGCAATAAAACATGGAAAACATCATGGACTTTCATTATCGTAGGCAGTGCAAGTATGTAGGCTACTGGTCCAATCCTCTCAAGGATCTTGAAAGGCCCACAATCCAAGGTTCCAAATTTTCACATGACACAATCCTCAAGGATCTATTCTTGGGCTTGATGCACAAGTACACTTGTTCCCCAACTAGAAATTCCTTAAACAACATGTGCTAATATCCATAACTATTTTTTCTATCATGTGCGGCCTTTAGATTCTTATTGATAACTTGCATTTCCTATTACATCTCTACCAACATGTCTGATCCAATCAATATCCTGTTCACTGGATCAATCTAGTTGATAGGAGTATTAAAAATCCACCCATGCAATGCCTCAAACAGACTCATCCTCAGTGACTCCTGATACCAATTGTTGTAAGTCAAATCTACCAGTGGAGGATACTCTTCCACCTTTTGCTACTGATTCATAACATACATTCTCAACATGTCCTCCAAAATCCTGTTGACCATCTTTGTCTATCCATGTATATATGGATGATAAGTTGTGCTAAAAGCCAAATTTGTACCCAAAATTGCAAATAACTCTTCCAAAACCTGGAAGCGAACTTGTCGTCTATGTTTGACACAATCTTCCTAGGAATACCATGTAATCTCACTATATCTCTGATGAATACCTATTTTACCTCACTAACTGAACATGTATACTTAACCGCTATCAAGTGAGCTACCTTAGTCAACCTGTCAACCACAACCATGATGGAATCATGTTGTTTAGATGTCCTTGACAAACTTGTGATGAAGTCCATGGAAATGACCTCCCATTTCCACTTCGGAATTAGAATTGGTTGTAGTAGACCACCTGGATGCTTACACTTTGCCTTTACATGTAATCCTATTGTCCTATGTGTAAGATATGATCCTGTAAATTTGTCCCATATGAACTCATAACTGCTATGTGATTTACCTGCACTCTTCTGCTAAGAGCATTTGCAACCCTATTCTCTTTACCCTTAATATATCTGATCTCTAAGTCAAATTCATTGATCGTAGCCAACCACCTAATTGCCTTGACATTCAGATTTGGTTAGTCAAACAAGTACCTCAACCCACTCTGATCACTTAGTAGAATGAACCTCCTGCAAAAAAGATAGTGTCTCCACATCTTCAATGCATGAATGATCGTTGCCAAATCAATATCATGTGTCACATAGTTATTCTCATGCTCATTCAGTTTCCTTGACTCGTAGCATACCACTTGTCCCTTCTGCATCAGGATTCCACCATGTCCTCTCTTGCAAGCATATGTACATACCGCAAAATATTTATTTGGATCTGTGATCTTGAGAACTATAGCATTTGTAAGCAATTTCTTCAACTGCTCAAAACTCGTTGCACATTCCTCTGTCCGTTCAAATTTCTTTCCCTTTCTCTGCAATGATGTAATATGATAGGGAATCCGTGAAAAGTTTCTAATGAACCTCCTCTAATAACTTTCTAACCCCATGAATGATCTAACCTTATCCATATTCCTAGGAGTTTCCCATTCCATGATAGCTCTGATCTTTTCCAGATACCGTACTATGCCTTCCTTGGAAACAACATGTCCTAAGTAATGAACTTATGTCTGAAAGAAACTGCACTTACTAAGCTTGGCATACAACTAATGCTCTCTTACAAATCTCAATACTTTTGCTAAGTGTTCTACATGTCATTCCTCATTCTTAAAATATATCAATATATCATCAATGAATACAATCACAAACTTGTCTAGATAAGGACATGTTGATGCCTCGAAAATCGCTACAAAAACATCGGGGAAAACCACCCGGTTCAGACCTTAATGCAGCTCCTTTTCTGTTTGGTGTGGTGGCTCCGACTGGAGATAATGGGGCCAGTTTCCCAATGATGGATAAAAAGGGGATGGATAAATAAGTGGTTTTCTAATAAAATGGTAATGGATGAATGATTTAATCTAAAAGTAAAAATATGAATAACTATCATATCCCGGGAAATTTCTGTTTTTTAGTATAATGTTTGATAATCTTTATCCACAAACAAGCATATAGATGACTCTATTTGGTAAACAAAGACATTCATTCATATAATAATTACTTTGTTCAAATAGTTGAACAAAGTAATCAATAAAACATTATTACACTTATCTTTTATATATCACTGATACATATATGACTAAAGAATAACAATCCTTAAGCATCCAATAGTGAAAAATATAAGGAGTGTTGTTGAAAACGCATACATATATCCAATGATAGCAAGAGTAATCAAATGACAATTGACATAAAATAATGAAACAAGATCATAGATAATAGTACCATATGTGCTGTAAATCATTCCCGATATCAATCGCATTCGAGTTCCTTTTTCCAACTTAGAGATACTTTCACATCAAGGAAATAGTGCACATCCCATAAAAGCTTTCTTCGTTAGAATTTGGAATACTGGCCCAGTATTTATAAAAAATATACCAGAAGCACAATAGTGCAACTTCCAGGTTTGAGTCTTATACAAAAACTAAGGACCCTTTCTAAATGCATGAAAGGGTCTATAAATACTAATTAAACTAACTAACTACAAAAATAAAATGCTATTTAATTGGTACAACTAAATCTTGAATAGCTTTTCCACAACAGGTTTGTTGGTAGTCGGTAGCATGATTCATCATTTCGGCTGTTCTCCCTTTGATCTGAGTTGGCAGATTGCAAGTATCGGTTTCAATTCTGGAGGGTGGCTGAGCTGAGTATGTGGCATCATGTATTTTGGGAATGATACAACCGATCACATCGGTTAAACACTTGAGGGCAGCCCTCTGACTATATGGTTTTACTAAGAAAAACCAATAGGTATACCAAGTTAAACTTTGGATGCCTGCGATTAACCTTCCATTCTTCTCCAACTCTTGATTGCATGCTTGCTCCAATGTTTTAGCTGACAGCAATTTACCTGGGGTACATTGTGAAATCATATTAGACAGATAGAGAGTGTTATTGATTAACTCAATTAAGTTACTTGTAGATAATCTACATCTGGAAACCTCTCTCTCTGCTTTCATCAGCTGTGACTGCCATTCTAAGAACAGGATCTCCTTGTGTGATTCTAGGATTTTGGGTAGATTTACTACCTGCCCCTCATTGGTGTCTTACCAAGCAAGAAAACTTGTAAGGGCCTCTTCGGCCAGTTTCAAATCCTGTCTAGCATCAACTGATTTGTCAACTATTGATGTCGTTATATCACAAAGGGACTCAACTAGAGAAATGTTATGACATAACAGTCTTAACTGTGTCACCAATGCCTTGTTAATTTGTAGCACTTCGGCTCTGAAATCGGCAAGTTGTGGAAGACTCTTGAACTTCTCTACTTGAAGTGACAGCTGAGCGATTCGCTCATCTTTCGTTTTCGCCATTAGTTCATTCATCGTCTTTAACCTGGCCAATGCTTTTGATAATTCTTTCTACGTTTGTATTGCGCTTGAGTCTATTCTTTGTTTTTCTTCAAGCAACTGCTTATTCAATTGATTGTTTAATTGTTGCTGTGTTGATAATTGTTGTTCAAACTGTTCAACTTTCTGTTGTGCTTCGGACAGCTGTGTTTGCAACAAAACAATTGCTTGGTCCTTTTCTTTAAGTAGATTACTCACTTCCGATGCCTTGTCCATAGTGGCTGCCGAATAAGCTCTGGCATACTGAGAAAGCTTCGTTAGGTCATTAGAAGGGTCAAACTCTTCTTTCCAAACTACATTAGTTGTCTCTGTTTGCTCTGGAAACAGGGAAGGTTGATCAAGTCTTCTCCTTTTCCGCTGTCTTTTCACTACAGCCCTGTGTTTTGGACTGTAAAAGACATCTAATGGAGGTATGTCCTCCACCTGCAAAATAATTTGGTCAGAGGGATCTTTTGGAATTATTTCTAAATCCGTACTAAGGGGTAGGCCGCTGGTTCTGGAATCTTTGTTGACGTTGTATCCTGTGTATCTGTTACTTTGGGTGTATTGGCACCTTTTGGACCTTCCAGATTGCTTATAATGGAGTCAAATTGCTGCCATTCTTGGAGTAGTTTAGGATCAATCTGGGTATCCACATTGACATTTTCGCTGCCCTTATCCTGATCCTTTTTTTGCTCTTCCTCGTGCTCTTTCTCCTGTACTTTTTCTTGTTCTTTCTCCTGCTCTTTCTCTTTATCTTTCTCGAGAATCTTTGATACAGCATGAGGTTTGTTAATGAGTTGTTGTTCATGCTCGCTTGATTGTGTTGTCGGGGCAGTAGCTAATAAGTCCAGAGGTAGAGTTTGCAACCTCTGTTTTTGAACTTATTGAATTCTACTAGCCCTTCATCGTTATATCTCATTTTGGCCAGTGCTTGTACCTGGAATAATGACTCTGCCGAAGAAAACAAGTCATCAAAATCATCTTCCTTATGATCAAACCTTGTGAGTTTGGCCTGTTCAAGCACATTATAGACAACTTTCCTTGGATCGAATCGCCTATTAGGAATGGTTGCAAGGTTTAGCATATTTATTTTCTCTGCTTCCTTCTCTGCATGCTTGTAGTCATGCAAAGTATAAACACCGCATCTCAAAGGAAAAGTAGGCCAAGCCTGCTTTTTTGAAATCCTAAGAGTCTTGGATGTTCCTGCGGTCGTAGTTTGATAGGCTAATTCTTGGGCTAACAGCTTGTCAGGTATGTACAGAGGAAGGACATGAGGCCTTGCAAGGCTACCAAAAACCCTTATGTATGTGAACTTATCCTACCCAAACCAGTTTCCTAGAGCGGTTAGGTCAATCTCTGCTTGATCCAGGTGGATGTTGGTGGCCACCCACCTATCCCACTTGGACCCCCACAACTATCTCTTTCAGTCTTTTCTGTTTCCTAAATTGTAGCACAGTTTACTATTTTTAGCAGTTTTTTTCGGGTCCTGAACTTCCGGAGCCGTTTTGAGGCCTTAAACGATGTTTTTTGGGAAATCTGGGAGCAACATGGGTCCATGGACCGATGTTTCCCTTCCCAAAGTGGTAGTTCTCGGATAGATCTTTCTAACGAGCTATCATACGCATCAAACGGAGATCGT